>JASCZI010151181.1:7047-17482 GCA_036250425.1 Stylosanthes scabra | reverse complement strand
TCATCCATCGGAGAGGCTCAATAAATATGGACGAACAGGATTCATTAGACTTGTTGAAAGGATTGCCACTTCTCCGCTTATGCCACTCAAAGGACGTCTCACCCTCGCCAGGAACATGAGCTAAAACATTTTCTTGCAATGCGACAATTCGCCGGCACTTCTTACAGCGATATGTAGGACTCCTATTATTTTCTACTTTAGTAGCTCCTTCAACATCTGAAGAAATTTGTACAGGCATGCCAGGGTCTGCACCCAGTTTAGAACTGTCTATTCTAGACCCTGAGAAATGATTATCACCTGAAAGAAAATGGACAAAGACAAATCTCACATAAGATGATATCAATTATATGTTGAAAACTCCAATGTTAATAGTATAAGCAACCTACAATTTTTCATACAAGCAGAACCAAAATTCTAAACAAATAGTTTCTGCCTTTATTCTCTGACACCTTGGATCATTAGCAAGAATACAAGTTACAGAAAAACTGGGGGTACAGGGAGATGGATCCATAGTTCCATACCAAGTATTTTCAGACGAAAGCGCTTATATATAGAACTGGAGTGATCAACCTTGAAGCCCATCTCCTCGAACATTCTCAACTAAAGCAGAAGAAGATAAGTTACAGAAGATTAAGAAATCAGCAAAGTCATACAAAGTTAGGCCATTCATATCACACCTGCTCAAGAAAGCCATCATTGGGGCAAACAAATTCATAGCTCTTCCTTAATGATTCAAGGGCATCTGCAGGGGGAAAAAGATAAAATCATATAAGCTTGATATAAATATCAATGTTTCAATTGTTTTACTTTCAGATATAAGCCCGAATTAAAGAAGACACCAAAATCAACTAGCATAAAACACATTGAAATACAAAATACACGCTAAAATGAACTAAATTATACATGTTTTTATAAAACAATGAACTAAAAGTAATCAAAAGTATCACACCTTCAAGGGAGAGATTTTCCATTCTCATCAAATACGCTGTAATCACCGCCGCACTGCAACAACAAAACAATTGGGGGAAAAAAAGGAATAATAGCAATCAAAATTCACTCCTTAAGAACATTCAAGAACAGAAAGGAAGAGAGGTGGAACCTTCTAGAAACACCGGCGAAGCAGTGGACTAAAACGGAACCTTCCTTCCTGCTACGATCAATGAAATCGATACAAACTTCGAGGTAATCAAGCAAGTCCTCGTTCTCCGTGTCCTTCAGAGGCACCGCCATCCTCACCAGCTTGAGGTCACGTCCGGCGTACTCCAGCGAGTAAAGGAGCTTCTCCGGCGGCAGGGCACACTTGCCGGAGTCACCGCTGCCGGAGACGTAGACCTTGTTGATCTCCTTTACGGGGATGGAGAGGGAAGGGCGCCATTCGGAGAAGAAGGAAATGGAGGCGGAGCTGAGGACGGAGAGGATGTGTGTGAAGTCTGGTCCTCCGGCAGCACCGCCAGCTCCACCGTTCTGGAGGATTTCCGCCGCGTCGGTGATGTTGCCGATGAAGAGATTGTCGCGAACAAGGTTAGGCATGACGCCCTAACCCTAATTACTTCTTGATTTTGCTGTGTGTGGCTTCTATGATTTTGCTGAGAATTTTTTGCTGATCCGATTGAAAAGAAAATGGAGGGATTCTGAAACAGGTTTCTTTCTTTTTTTTATTCCTTTTATTCTTTTTGTGCACTCAACTCAAAATTCCATGACTCTATCACTCTTTTTTTTTTTCAGATTACTTATGAAGTAAAGAGAAATAAGTCAAATAACTAAAAAATTACTATTTCTGTAAAAAAAAATTTATAAAATTAATAATTAAAATATGCGGAGATATTATATTAAGGGTAATGCTAGGTAACATATAAAATTTCAGTCAACAATTTAAATTGGATGATTTATTTATTTAGATTTTGGATGTTTTGTTTTTGAAAAATATAAAATTGACTGATTATTAGTTGTTTCAGGTTTTAAATGTCTATAACTTTTATTATATACGTTTTATAAATGGTGGTTATAGATGTTTTATTTTTTGTTGGCTAATTTGTTAATTTATATATTAATTTGTCTAATTTTAAAGTTTTGAAGAAGTCTTTTATTTAATTTTAAAGTATAGAAGAACTGACATGTCCATTAATCAATTCAGAATCATTTAACCAATACTAATTTACTTATCAATCTAAATGTATGGATACTTTGATAGTATTGTCAGTAAGAAATGTAGATAATTTAAAACTCCAAGTGGAACGCATTGTAAATGAGATTTCAACACTTGAGCTTCAGGTAGTGGCTTGATTAGTTGATATCCTACACAGACACCTAGGCTACATGCTACAAACCTTTTCACTCAGGGTCAAATATGTGGAGCCCTAAGTCGCATGATGTGTCTTCCACCAAGTACTAGGATTAAAATGTATCAAACAACTGTGACATAGACATAACAGGTGCTGTTAAAGATAAAATGTACTCAAATATGTGTAATGTAGAGATTAGATCACAGGATAAGACTCATGTAACAGATGGAAATGAATACACTAAAAAATAAAGTAACAGAAGCTTTGTTGAAGATAAGACTCATCTAACAAAAACTGATTTACGTGTGTAATTATTTAATTGAAGATATGAACCAAAGGAGGAAAAAATATACTGAGGAATTTGGTTCTGCAGGACAATGAAGAAAGTGTTGGCATAGATGCTTTTATTGGGCATATGCATAGATGCCATTTGAAAGCAACAGAAAGTGCACACGCATGGGAATGTAGGTTCCACCTGCGTCCGTCCAAGTCAAACAATGGAAGAAACATGGTTAACACCAACTTTGTTTATTTGTTCAAAATGACACTTTATTATTCAATAAATTAAAACGTTACTTAATATAAATATAAACTTCTCATTGTATTTAAAGAATACATAGATAAATCCTAAATATTTCATTTTTGACAGGCAATCCCATAAAATATCCCATCATAATGATAATTAGTAATTTGGAATGCTTAGCAGAACAACGGCAGGATAACTGGCTAGCACATCACATGCATACGTCTTGTGCAATGTAACCAATCAAAACCTGCCACTCTACCCAGCTGTCTTGCCTCTGTGGCTTGTGTTATAGACTGATAGACTGATAGCATTTCAAGGAACGAGGGGGAGTCAACAAGAAGACAGCTATAAACTATTTTTATTTTTTATTTTCGGCTTGAGGTCACATCACACATCACACTTGTTTGATATAGGTTTTTTGGTTTAAGTGGGTATTAAACCGGGGACATTGAATAAGTTACACTTTCGAGTTCTATACCGATTGAGACCTTAGGAAATCTTAATTTTCAGTTCTATTACTTAATGCAAAAGAAAACATATGTAATAGAGTCGTGACTAGTAACTGAATATTGTATTTTCTGCTTGGAAATGCTCTACAATTATAGAGATGCTCTTTGGACACTCAAGAATAAAAACTGATTATTCTACTAATTTTACATATAACATTGTAATAATTCATCCTTAATTGGATTAATTGAGAGAGAAATGCTAGAATCTGTTTCTCTCTGATAATATGTCTTCATTTTAAATATACAAATAACATGTTCTTATAAGAGTTACAAGAGATGAGTATTTACCAAATTATGATTTGAAGCTTTTCTAACCAAAAATAAAAACATTCTATAATTGGCTAATTCGTAAAAGAAGAACTTTATATGTATGTTTCATAGTTTAGGTTGAAACCTTGTACATAAAAAGTTAAAAACAAACGAGAGTAAACCCATAAGATTGGCACTTTGCATTACACTTCCTGAGATTGAGTGTTGGACATGGACACCATAGGGTCCCTTTACCCCTTTAAAGGGACGGCTATAGTGCACAAAACTTAAGGACTAAAATGGAGTGATTAAAATCTCAGGGACCGATTTGGTGCAAAACTCGTCTCATAGACCACTTTGGGACTTCACTCGAAAAGAGGTGGCCTCGTGAGCTTCAGAGCGAAATAAATACATGGATTTAATGAATGAATCTAATTTTAGTTCTAACTAACCTCAAAATTTACAACATGAACTAAGAAGCCTCATATTTCCCCTTAGTCCCTTAGACCCTTGCTTAGCATTTTTTCCCAAAGATTGTGGGTTATGCAAGTGTTTCTACTTAATGTGGATTACAAAGAAATTGTAGTGTACTATGTATGCATATAGGTGTCAGCATGATTCATCCGCTGTGTAGACAGGTATTTGCCAAACTTTTGTGTTCTTTTTTGGATCGTCAGTGAGGCTAAGATCCGTGTCATCTTCTTTGAATGTTCTAATGAACGTTTTTGCACCCATCATGATAAGCCTCTCCACCATGAATAACTCGTAATTGTTCTTAATCAAGGGATCCAGGAGATGACTGAAGTTTGAAGAATATGCCATTTTGTACCTGCATGTTTGAATTTGAATCATCATGAACATCAATAGAACTTAATCTCATCCAAAAGCTACATCGAGATATAAAGCCTTTTAAGAGTGATTGTTCCATTAGTTTTATGATCAACATGGCTGGGTAAAATCAAAGAACCAACCGCAAAAGAGTTGTGTCATATGTTCTTTAATAGGTCATCGGACACACACACTCTCCATCCATTGGATAGGATGTGGACTTAAGTGGTGTCCATACTGCATATGAACAAAATTTCTAACGCAATAGTGGACCAATAGAAAGCAGATACAAGATATGATATAGCCCAACTTAAGAGAAAATACCTAGTCTCATGTCGCGATGAATGATTGAATGCACAAAAAGAAACAAACACACATACACAGACATATGCAGACTAGCCTGGTACAGCTGTTGCACCATTTGATAACTCCAGATGTAATTGTAACCTAAAAAATGACACATATTGAGTCTAGTATGTAATGCATATCCTGTGACGATTCCTGAGTGACAAGTATTTCATAGTTATAACATCAGAAACTTGAAAAAGATCAACTTCATCCAGTGACGAAAACCAATATTCTAGATTATGGCATATAGATTCCTATGCTATAATACCTTTAACAGTTCCAATTTTTTAGGAACCAATATGCACAATAAAACAGTTACCTGACAGCAAGAGGTGAAAAAAATCCAGGAGTCCTTTCATTGGAAGCAATAAATAAGGTTCTTCCAGGAGGGACCCACTTTGCGATTCTGCAGAGCATAAATTCTGGTCGTGTATCCCTATCAAGGTGAGGATGCAGGCTCCTTGCTACTCCAAATCTGTCCTTCCTGGTTTTTATTTTATCCCCACGACGGACATGTATGGCATCATATTCACCAAGTTGTGCTTTGATCTGTGACCAGTAAGCAGGTCAGAAATTGAACAGTGTAACTTGGGCATAGTTTTTTAATGTAAGGCTATAGTGTGGTCAGCATGTTATAAGTATAGTCAACAAAATTCTCAAAGTTGCAGAATAATACTCATATATGAGCTGCATAATTAAATTTCATCTATCAAGACATGAATTCAAAATCTTAGATAATTGACTGTATCATAAGTCCTGACAATCACTGCAAACACACTCAGATCACAATATAATTCATCTACAAGGAAAACCCTAATCAGGGATTTGTAAAGTAAAATATCATGTCTATGTGGAAGATTGGGAATGAAGATGACATCAACTAGGAGGACCCAGTCACATACATGTGTGTGTGGAAAGGCCATGTGTGTACTTGGTATAGCTCTATTTTCATCAGAAAGAAGAAAACAAAACACTAAAACTTCATGAATCAGTCTACCTAAAATCTCTACCCTCTCTAATTTTTAGTTCAGCCTATACAGCTTCTTTGTTTGTACTCTCCTCGTGGGTGCTTCAAAGTATTCACTACTACTTATATGAGAAGACATTGGGAATCAATGTTGCCTTCTTGCTTATTACCTTTTCCTAGTCATTCTAATGTTTGGCCATAGAACACGGCACACGGTAATTTATCATTCAAGCAATAAACATCTTACAAAATAATAAAATTCAACATATCTAGCATGAGAAGTTTACCAAACTTAAAGAGAAACTTTAAAGAGATTGTGTGTCAGGTGGACCTTTTCTGCTGCATCTCTTAGTTTACGTGCTGCCATTGATGGCAGAAACGAGTATGGCAACATTATAGCACTACGGTTGTTTCGATCCTTGCATTCCATAAACCTGAAACACCATCATTACTCATCTCAGAAAAACCGGAAATTTTCAGAAGAATAATGTATGTCTATGGTCTAATATACAATCAACTTAGTTGTGATCTGTGACCTTTTAAAAACTTCAAATAAAACCAAACAAGTGTCATAACCAAATAAGGTTGGGTGACCTACCAAGAAAGAGGACTGGCGGTTCTGTTGATAAGCAACAGACCTGAATAGCGACGATCCTGTTTAAGCTCGACACGACTAACACCCTGCACATGTGCAACTCCCCTGGCTCCCAGCTTCATGCTAGTTTCCAGAACATGATACCACTCTTTCGAATTGTCCAAAATCACAGGAACAGTCTCAGACATCCTGTCCACATCATACAGAGAGTCCATGGCGCAAGAACTCCCTGCCCACCTATCACCACAGAAACAAAAAGCTTGCTAAGCAATGCAACATAAAAATAATAACAGTTTCTATAACTGAATCAAGTTAGCAAGAGCAGCTGCAACTTCCCAATGCAACAACAAGAAAGCACAATATAAAACAAGATCAGATCCAGACAAATGAATTGAGTAACGAAAAACATATCAACACTGAAGCAAGAAAAGAACTCACATTTCTTCAGAAGTAGCATTGGCAAGGGAATGGTGAAGGATCCCTTTCTTGTTGTGTATGGGGTTGATGCACATTCTAGACGGCATAACGAAGGTTCTGCAATAAAAAAAAAAAAAAAAAAGGAGTTCATTAAAATCCAACACCTCACAAAAAAGTTAAGAAAAGAATTAAAAAAGAGTAACCTTTGGAGGAAGAGGGCTTCTTCTAGGGCGCAGCGGAGGCTTGATTCCTGGTGGCCCAAACCCTCGCAGGAATCGCAGTGTTTTCCGGGGCAATCGATTCTGTTGCCCCAATATATGTACTTTCCGAGTTGGCGAGAATTGGGGTTTGAAGAAGTGGTGGAGATGAAAGAGAAGATGAGGAAGATTATGGCAATGGCGGTGACTGTTGCCGCTAGAACCAGGATCGGGGATCTCGCTGATTTCGAAGCTTTCGATTTCGTGAACCCTCTCTGAATTGCCATCTCAGAGAGAGAAAGAGAGAGAGAGAGAGTTGTTAACAGTTAACAGCAACTTGTTTAAGTTGATAATATACCTTCAAATCAAAATACAAATACAATATTTCTGAAATTTATTTTTGATGTTATTTTTTGTGTTATTTAACACAAAAATAATTAAATAATTTTTTATTTAGTATAAAAATAGATTACAAATAATATTACCGAAACAAATACATGGTAGTTATTTTTACAATTTTTAGTTAATAAATGCAGTGAGAATTTTCTTTGGATTATTTCAGTGTGACAACATTGCTTTGAGCTTTTCATGCTCTAGTTGTTGGTAATTACCAATTTTTTTTTCTAGGAAGAATTTCTTTCAACATCTTAGGCCTCTTCTGTTAAGAATATATACGTTTAAAGTTTGAACTGTTTGTTGATATCATGAAACTGACACAACATAATGCAAACAGAGTGTATGTGGAGCAGTGTTTTTATTGTTGTTGATCCACTCATCATAAAGGGAGAAACTTTGCTATGTTTCTTTTGTCAAGAAACAAGGGACCATTGAAGCAACTACCTCTCTGTGTTCTCTGCTTCAACTTCCACTCTCTCTTCTTTATGTGCATGCCTTGACCCTACCCCTATTATGTTCTGCAGATGCATCCACACAAATGTTAAATCACACCATTAATGAGTATTAAACTCCTATAGCTAACTAATTCTCATGAAACTTTATAATGATATTACTGGAAAAGTATCATGTGTGTATGTTTGGGTTGAGCATCATCATTGAAAGATCAAGGCACCTTCCACCATGAATAATGCTGGAGAAATATGATGAGTTTTAAAATTGAAACACAATTAGCATTTAGAAGGGTAAACTATAAAGCAATTCACTGAATTGGGAAGAGTTTATTGAAACGTGGCAAGGGTACACAAGGGAAGGGACAAACCCAAAAAACACAACTCATTTTTTTAGAGTAGTTCCTCTAGTCTTTTAAATACAATCAGTGCTCTACTTTCATCTGTACAAGCTTCTAACTCCCAGCACCACCAACCACTGCATTGAGGAAAAGGGTTTGATTTTATTGCACAACTCTGGATATAAGGGGTCCTTAACAACAGAAAGATGTTGCATAATAGCTTCAGCAGCAGCATCAAACTATAACTTATAGGCATGAAGGATCCATCTTTTTGCAGTCAAGATCAACACTATCTTCTGATGTTGGTTTTTTTTTCTCATGAGTCATGCACTCAAATCCCCTAAAAAGATTTATGGCCAATAATGGCAAGAAAAAAATAATCAAGACCACGTGTTAATTCCGTCAAGCCTTGTGAAAGGCGCGAGAAGAAGCTCCATGCAGAAGCCTGACAAACCCCAGGAAACTAAGCTTCCCGTCCGAGTGTCTTATCCAATCTTGGAGTACAACATGGACAGGTACTGATGGACTAAGCCCAAGTTCCTGGAACAAATCAAATTACAAAGTTTGATATCAGTACCATGATGCATGTTGTAGAGAAATTGCTGATCAAGAATATGATCAGAGGTATTAATTCATGTAGATAAAATTCAAAGGAGTAAAGACGAAAAGCAAGCAAAAAAATATCACAAGGACTTCTAAAGCAGAACAGTTATAACCAGCGATTCGAAAACCAATTGTTTAGCAATCACTCTAACTGAATTAACCAGCAGAGGGGCTAATAGGTTCTTGGGAATAATTAACATGAACAGGATCAAGAGATGATGGTAAATGGTAACATTGATATTTGCACAAATGGAATAATGTTAATACCGAAGCTAGCTCTTCGATCATGATTGGCCTATTTCCATCCTTTTCGAACAGCTCATAGGCACGCCTTGCATGGTGCTCCCAGGTCTCCAATCCCTCTAGTTGATACACACTTATAGCAGCAGCACAAAATTCCTCGAAATCTAGTTTCCGATATTGGATTGAACTAACCTGAGAGACGAACAATAACAGTAATTCAGTCTCTGGTAAAGCAGATTCAAAAATCAACATGAGGAGCTACAATTCTTCATAGACTTACCATGCTCAAGTAATCTAACACTCGAGAATCCTTTGCAGCATCAGTGGCACACCTTAAAACGGCCTGCAAATATAAACGTTAGTGGCAGTGAAAGTTACTTGGAAAAGCAGTGCAATAGCTTATAATATGTGCTCACCGTCTTGAAATTCTGCATAGAAATTGATCCATTTTTGTTTGGTCCTAACTGAGTAAACTGTTCTCTGAGATAAGCTAGCTGCACTAATGTTAATGTCTTTGCAAGAGCCTGGAAAAATGACAAAAACTTTTAATCAAAATATACATGTCTTCAAAAGGAAATTGCTGAAGGTTATATCAAGAAACTTGAATATTGTTTTTTCAAATAGTAAAAGAAAATTTATTAGATGAGACAAGAATAGTACAAGAGGATGAGAAATCCTCACACAGACACAAAAAAATAGAAACCAAGTCCTATAAAGATAAACCATGCAATAAAACATGTCATATCAATCCCATTGTATTGCCTAAAGGAACACAATTACTCCTACCATGTGCAATTGTGCAGAGCAGTAGAGTCAAAAATATTAAAAAAGTAATCCTATCCCAAATAAAAATCAACAGTAATAAGGAATCATGATAACAGGCGCATAAAGAAAACTGTGACTACTCATACTCAATAATTTTGTTACTTACAAATGCTCCTTATTTCCCTAAAGTTACTAACTAGCTAGAAGAGATTTCTAAGATTCTCTCCATTTCATCATTTACCTTAATTAGTAGGTAATTATGGAGTAATCCAAAGTCCATAATGAGACATAACATTGAATAAGAAAAACAAAAGCAACATTGAATGATTGTACACATTACATACCCCTAATGCTGATTTTCGTAGAGATGATGAGCATATGTATGCTTTAACTTGCTTGGGGATTATCATGTCAATAGGTATTTTCAAATCATCACAATGATTGGCCAGCCATGGATGACCTAAGCATAAAATCAAGCTATAAGAAAAGAGAATTCACAACACTATTGGGGAATAAATTAAATACCATATCCGCCATCGAAAGTGAATGGGAAACATACTGAGAGCCTGAGATGCAGTTAGTCTTTTGCGATAATCCTTGTTCAACAGCCTCTTTACAAAATCTATGGCATCAGCCGATAAAGAAGGCCAAGGAGCTTCATCAAAACTTGGATCTGCCTTCAGGACAGCTCGAAATATGCCGGATTCCGTCCGTGCCCAG
>JASCZI010151180.1:48853-74465 GCA_036250425.1 Stylosanthes scabra | reverse complement strand
TCTTCCTCCAGAACTTGGAGCTCCAAAATTCTGCTCCAGGTAGCAAACAACATGTATTACTAGGAGCTCTAGAATTAGTCATCCTCCCACTTGATATAGCCAGATCATAGGAGATCTCGTCCAATGCCAACTCAAGGCCATGAACACGAGTCTCTAAAGATCGCATTCCATTTTGTGAGCTTCCAATGAATTTCTGTAAGAATATGGGGCAGCATGTTGGAGATGTTCGTCATTAAAGGATTGCACAAGCTACATGTAGAGAGATAGATATAAAAAAAGAAAAAGATGAAATTTAAAAACACAATGGAAATACTGAAATGATAACCAGCCTTGCATCCAAGAAGGAATTTAACTAAAGAAGCACAGATAACGGAATTTGTTTGAGGAAACTTGGTTAATGCATTAGGAACAACCTGCAGAAGATCAAGTAGACTAGACTGCTGCTGCTCAATTTGATGTAATTGATCCCGGATCAAAGACAACTCTTCACTCTCTTTGTCATTCCTAAGTTGATCTTTAGGGACATTACTTACGGGAACTGAGTCTTGACCCTCTTCATGATACGGAACCACACGAGATCCAGCTTTGGACCCACCAAACTTATGCATCTTTTCATCAGGAATTTTGCTAAAAAGAGCCCGCTTTGTTTCTGCCTTTAAAAATTTGTTCTTTTCCCTCTTGGCAGTTTCATCCCTCTCCCGAGGATTGCCCTGATCAGCCGCAGTGGGGGCATTCGACTTTGCAATTTGAACATCCCAATTCTTATAGTTTAATCTTCGCGAAACAACAGAACTCACTCTCTTGTTAACACTTGAAGGACTGATATTCTTCGCATTGCTAGCAGAAGAACTAGGCGGTGCACTGAATCTTCTACCAGGAAGGGATTTCTTCCGCAAATTCAGCATCACTGAACCAGGACTACATGAATTTTGAGTGGCTGGGGGATAACGCCCATCACTTGCATTCTCTGAACCAAAAGCACAAATCCAGAAAGAGGTATAAAAAGCAACCCAACACTCCAACAGAACAGAGAAATTCAAATAACACAACCGCAGATGCTAGCAAATAAAAGACCCAAACAATCATAAACAACAAAATTATGAAATATATTCATGATCCACGATTGACCACCACCACAAACTCTTTCTATAATAATTCAAATCAGATTCTCAACCACAAAATCATGCAAACAATAGACAGACAAAATTCAAATACCTTTGGAAGAAGATATCGAATGAGGAGGTGGCGAAAATTCTTCAGATAGATCAGGAACATGCTTCCATGCCTCCAACATCTGATTCATAACTTCCCGTACTAACTTTACCTAAAGCACGCATCACATCCTTTAAATCAATTTTCAAATTACCATAAACCAAAATAGAAACAATTAAAGGAAAATTCAAATGATTCAGAAACAAACCTTATCAAATCGTCGATTTTCAAAAACTTTCATGCACCCAGCCTTGAATTCCGATAAGGAGTCCCTCTCCACGATAGCTACCACTGCCAGCGCCTCTGCCGCACTCTTCCTCGCCGCCCAGTCCTCGCTGCTAAGCGACTCTACCAAGCAAGGAACTAAGTTGCTCAGAGCCGCGTGGCTCGACGCGCCGCCGGCGCGTGCAACGCTCCCGATCAACACCAGAAGCGCCGGCTTCGCCTTGAATCCGTCGCGCTTCAAGAGCTTCTCGAACCTCGGCAGCAGCTTCGCCAGCCTGGCAGGGTCCGGATCCGGAGCTCCGGCGATCGCGGCAGCCAGACACAGTGCCGCGCCGGCTTGCGCGTTCGCGTCCTGCTCTGTGAACAGCGCTTCCGACAGCGGCTTCGCGAACGACGAGAAGAACGGTTGCTTGCCGCTGACGTGGCACGACAATGCCGCAACGGAATCGGCGCATGCGGATCGGACCGCCGAGTCCGGGTCACGGAGACGGCGGACGACGGCGGTAAGGATCTTGGAGAGGTAGGGAGAGAGAGCGGTGCCGTGGGTCTCGGCGAGAAATCCAAGGAGCTGAACGCATTGCCTGCGTACCAGAGTTTTGTCGGAGGAGTCGGTGGCAAGGATGGAAGAGAGGAACGACGGCACGGTGGTTTGGTCAAGGCTGAGGGCGATGGACTGAAGCTCGGCAGCGGCGATGGAGTGAGTGTCACGGTCGGAGAGCTTGGTGAGGCACTCAAGGACTCTCTGCTTTACGGTCTGCGGTGAAGGCATTGTGGTTTTGATGAGAGTTGAGTTGACGGTTGAGTCGGTGGAGAAATTAGGAAAGCGGTGGCGGATCTGGTGGTATTTCCGGCGACATAGCCGGAGCTCCGGTGAGGTTTGGGATTTGGTTGCGTTGAGAAATGAGTGATGCGAGAGGGAAATGGGTTTTATTATACCTCAAACTTAAAGTGATGCATTTTGATAGAAGCGTGAGTGAAGGTGAAGAACACCAGACGACGCGTCGTTTTCGTGTTATTTCGTCCAAAACCACAGTGTTGTTTTGGTGAATATTCAAATGCAGTTGACTTTATGTGAAGTTGTTTGTTAATTATTTTTAGATGAATTGATATGCTTGATCAAAATATAATCTAACGGCGTAAAGTGATAACTTTACATGAAATCAACTACACTTGTATTACCAACCTGTTTTTTTACTCTATTTTTTTTTGTTTAATTAAATGGGGATTGGGGATGTCGTTTTGGGCACAGCAATTGGGCATGGGAAAACGTAAAACTGTTTTTTATATTTTACCTTGATAAGTTATGCGGATAATCGATACCAAAAAAAATATATTATGCGGATAATGCTTTTTGAAAGAAAAAAAATAGAGTGCATAATAGCTTTTAAAATTTAAATTATTAATATAAAATATAATAATACTCTTTATTTAACCAGGAAAAATTTAAGGATGAGCTGATATATTCAATTAAAAATAAATAAATAAAAACGGTAATAATAATTGTTGAAGTATTTTATGCATATATTTACCCAATTGTGTATTTTAGTGTTTCAACTTTCAAAAGTTGTGAAAACTAAAAATGCTTTCCTTAACAAAATCAACACATAACAGTTAAAACCCTTTTTTTAATTAGCCCATTGAATAGGTAACATTGTAACAAGACTCCTTTGGGAAAGGGAAAAAAAAATCAATTTCGGCATTCTGGCATCTTAGATTAACTCAACCTCATGTCAAAGATTCTATTGGATTAAAGTTGGGTTTGATAAAATTTTTTGAAGGGATACTTGTGTTTTTTAAAAGCATAAATATCTCATTTTATGTTTAGTAAACTAAAAAAATGACGTACTTGTGCTTGCAGCTTTTAAAAGATAAGAGTGCTTTTGAAAGCAGCTTTTTAAAGATGGTTTGTGCTTATCAAAATTAAAAGGTCTAATATAATCCATTTAATAACAAATATTCGCATTTATTATTACATTTATATTTATTATGATCATTATAAATTTTTAAAGTCATTTTACCAAGCATAATTATTGTTGCTTATGCTTATTAAAAAACCAATTTTATTTGATTTTACCAAACACATGTGCTACAACTTTTAAAAAATTATCTTTTAAAAGACAACTTTCATAAGCTACTTTTAAAAAGTAAAAGCTTTACCAAGCCCATCCTAAATAAAAATTATAAATAATTATAAATTTAATTTTTAAATAGAAAAATTTTATATTTTATATTTTTAATAGTTTTTAAAAATAACGACCATATTAATTTAAATTTATTTTTTAATCCAATCTTATTCAACCTACTGCCATTTTTTTTTGGACCAGAACCTACTGCCATTTGAATGAAATCAGTTTATTTCTTTTTTGGAAAAAAAAATCGTATAAAGAAGTTCTCCAACAAAAAGAATTAAATAATGGATTACACTAGGAAATTATGATGAAAGGTTGAAACACACTCAAATAGGCATGAAGTTGAAAGAAAAATGTATGATCTACTGCTGTAAAATGGGAATAATAATTAATCATGAAGCCTCATGAATATAGTCATGGGTGTTGAGTGATGAGTAGTGATGACACATTCAGGTCCAACATTTTTGTCACACTGAATACCTGTCTCGGACCTGATATTTATCATTGTGAATAAATTTACCATTTTATTTATGTCATTTATCAAGGGTTAATAGAATTGAATATGTAGCACGTTTTAAGTAGTGATCTAGTCGTTAAACATCAGCCTGGACGGATACACTATGTTACGAACCAACCTAGCCCCATCAGTTTTTATAAAACTCGATTTTAACTTGCTCAATCTCAAAACAATAAACCATATTTTATAAGACCCATTTTTTCTGCAGAGAATTTTCTTCGATTCTTCGACTATTACCTACCACCATGAGCCATAGAGTTTATTTAATGAACAAATCATCACTTTAACTTGCCACGTAGACATATTCAAAGAAAAATAATTGAAAGAGGGGTAATGTGTCTAACAACGATAATTATTAAGGGTCGAGTTATATCTTTTTCTTTTATCAGGGCTCTCGTTGTCTTTCGACGTAATTGTCAAGGGGCTATGTGAGATTTTACTCTTTTTATTATTGTGGTCAATTTGTCTGATGAAGTTGTCAGGCCCTTATCACTCAAAACTTAATAATCAAAATTTTATAAAGATAATTAAGCTTATTTAAGGCATAAATAAGCATAGAAAAGAAATATAATAGTTTTGCACCGAATACATGTGTTTGTCATCATAGTAGCTCAACAATTTGTCAATCGTATAGTCATAAAAATTATCTCAAGAATTAACTTAAGTCATGTTTTTTAAATTTTGAGAATTAATTTGAATAACTTAAAACTTTAGAAATTAATTTGAGACTTAAGTGTAGTTTTAGGGATCAATACGAGACTAAACTCGATATTCACCTGACAAATATTTTAATATAAAAATTCAATTTAGATAATTTAGTCAAACAAATTTTCACGCGAGTATTTTTCAATTATATATCTCCTTAGCTTGTTATTAAAAGCCAATTAGGGTTAATAATAAGATCTTAGTTTAATAATTTCAGTGCAATATCATTTGGTACGTTATTGTTGTCTAAGGTAAGTGAGAAGTGGGAATTGTTAGGACCCATCACCTTATGACATTCATTTTATTTGCAAAAACAATTAAGTGTCATACTAATAATCTTCTACTATATTAAGCAGTGTAACATAGTTATTATCAATGGCTTAACAAGGTGTGTATATATAAAGATGATTCAATGTTGAACCTACTAATCAGAGAGTGGGTCACAACCTACACACCAAACTTTCTTATTCTTTATGTAAGAATATTGGAGCAGTTGTAAAGTAATAAAGACGTTCTTCCATTGAAAGAATAAAATGAAAGGCCCACATCTGAATCAGAGTAGCTAGAAATTAGAATGGAGTTTGTGTTAGGTGGAACTACATATATCATTTCATTATTAAGATCATCGAATAATAATGAAAGGTGTCATGCATATATTTGCAAATTAAAAAAAACATAAAATCATATCATTATATTAAACTAATATTAAAACTGCCAGCACCAATAATATGCATGAAATTCCACTTTTTACGTGATATTTTTGCTGCGTAATTCGGATTCACTCCTACCTATAAGGATTTGTTCATTATGCGTAATAAGGATCCGAATGAATAGTTATTTACATATATAAGGAGTCAAATGCTTTTGTGTATATAAAAAATAGTTTAATTTTGATGTAGCGATCAATGTAAAACGTTTTACATGATCATACAATTACATTTATTTTTTTATATATAATTAATCGATTATAACATATCTTTAATTAAAAAGAATAATTGTATTATATATTTACCAAAAATATTGTGCAAGGGAAAATAATTCTCAATTCAAGCAAAAGCAATATAAGAAAAGGAAATTTGATGATATAAATAATTGGAACCAATTTCATTTTGAGATCCTTCACATTTTTTCTTTAATTTTCATCTCGCTAGGACACGAAGTATGACAATAATTCAGTTTCATAAATCACACTAAGACGTGTTAATTAATGAGCTAGCTAGAGTAAACTATAAACTAAGTAACATTATGCTATGCATGATACTTAATACACATCATCATTAACAAGATGCGTAAAAAATCAACTCGATAGTTATTAGCAAAACCCTGTTCTTTTAATAATTAATAATTAACTTCCATATATGCATATAGCATGCAGCATCTCTTAAGTTTTGTTTTCTTCCCTGAAAGCTACGTTCTATCAATCTGGTGATGGATATTCACCTCTAACTTTCAAACAAAAAAGAACGTATCAACTATTAAATTATTAAATTCTTATTCATTGCCGAAGATCTTGGTAGCATTTGGATAGCTTATAAAATTATATATATTTGATATGGATGTTAATATTCACAATAATTTATATCAAATTATTATCAATTAATTTAAATTGGTCAAGTCATCATATTACTCGTTCGCTTATTTCACTTTGAGTTGATAAAAAAAAACACTCTACTAGACTCTTAGTTTACCAAATTCGGGAACAGGAGACCAAAATTTATACAAGATTATTAAAGGAAAAGGACTAGACTTTTCTCGGATAGGTGAGGGTAGGGTAGTCATGCTCTTTTTATTATTAATTTATATATGTGTAGATGAATATATATACATACATTAATTACATCCAAATTAATAATTGAGATATAAATAGAGCAAAAATAATTGATCATGGTCCAATGTTTTTGTTTTTTTGTAATTATGTATGTGTACAAAGTAGTTGACTTCCAAGTATATGTAAGCAGCAAAAGTGGCCAAAAGTCCATTTATTATAGTCTAACTAATTACTATTTTTACTATAAATAGTAGAAATATAAATGTAATTGATAATGATGAATAAAAATAGTAGCATTCGTTTTGGGTTCGTTGTGAACATTTTTGTTTCTCCCTCTCTAATTATCTTCAATGGAATTTCATATTCCTTTTATTAGTGTTTTCATTGAACACCATGCTAACTTTTTATGGTTACCATAGTGATTCAAAAAGCTTAAATATTTCTTCTCCTTGGGATCGTATTCAAGCTCAACTCAAGTGCTTAATTTTAAATTATCAAGCCTTACTTATTGATGATTTATCTATTATTAGCTATCAATCAATCATTTCAGAAACAAAACAAGATCTGTGAAGAAATTTAAGAAATTTTTAACAGCATCTGTGCAATTTTGAATGAGATTATTCAAGAAGAAGAATTTAGACTCAACAACGCACTCACTAACAAACTCATTCACATCAAACTCAGATAATTCAGCAAATTCATATTATAGTTTTATACCAATTCCAAATCAACCAACAACTCAGAATCGAATAGCAGAAATTCAACAATCAACAATTTCAAATTCAAATTACAGAAAACTTATTGCATAGGGTAGTATCGGGTAACGTTGAGGGTAATATTGCAAAGGTGCAAGGCGGTGACGTCGATAGTGGGACCGAAAGTAGCGCCGAGGTCGACGCTTCCGCGAGAGAAATGTGGACAACGATGATGGTGGAGGGCGGCACAAGACCTTGGGTTGGTGTAATCGGAGGCGAATGCACAACTTCGACCAGTAGAGGCGCTTAGGATGGAGGATATCGTCGCGAAAGGAAAAATGGGAATGAAGTCGTACACGGCTATTAGGGACGATGTTCCTCTCTGGCCTGAGGATGCTGCAGATTTGAGCAGTGGTGACGAGTGAAAGCAGCTCGAAATGCCGGCAAGCAACGTAATGGCGTCGAGGACGATGCCGTTGCGACATGGAAGGTGGGGGATGCAGAATGACCGGTGGTTAAATCAACACAACACTACCTTGCTGCTATACCGATGCGCTCGGTATGGGCGACGGAAGGTAAGAGGTAGTGGTTGTGCTAGTATCATAAATGGCAACGCATCGGTGAGGAAAGGAGAAGCTCTGTTTCGCCGCCGCCTTCAACTCACGGCGAGGCCATCTCCGCTTCTTGCAGCGGTTCTTCCTTGGGACTGTGAACGTCGATTCGAATCTAGGAAAAGGAAGAAGGAGGTGGCGGTTTCCGGGGTTGTTTCAGGTGAAAGCATGGTCAAGAGGCTGTCGAGGTACATCATGGAGAGGCACTGCTGATCTTGGGCGACATCCAAACCATGGCAGAAGCTGCTGGACATTGGAGATAAGAAGCTGCAACAACATTCTTTGGGGATAGAGGAAAGGGGAGAGCTATTTCCCATGTTTCAACGTTGGGCCTCCAAGAAGGCAACCCGGCCCAACTCCAATTTCATTACTGTGGGTCAACTATTGGCCCAACTCTTATAGAAATTTCTTTTGAAAATGTAGGTGGCCCATTATATTTTAAACAATGGGATTCCGGTGGTTTTTATTTTAATTTTGAGCAGTAGAATATTAATTATTTTATGATTTGTTGTTGATTGCATGTACAATTTTAATTTTTTCACAACTTTGAGGGCAAAGTTGTCATTAAGGGGAATGTAATGTAAAGAGTAAAAGTGGCCCAAAGCCCATTTAGTATAGTTTAGTTAAGGGATAAGCATTCTTTTTGCTAAAAAAATTTGGTGTGAAAATCAATTTTTCACAAACTTTTTTTTTTTCCTCTCAAAATTGCCATAAAAGTTTCCTTACCTTTTAAAAACACAAAAATTAAATTCTTTTGACGAAAATACCCCTCCCCTCACATTTGTGTTCCCCAAACGCATAACACTCCCACTACCTCCCCTCCACTTCCTCGCCCCCGCTATCCCCACTCGATCTCCCTTTTTTTCAATCTTATTCTTCTCTTCTTTTCTGTATATTAAACTCTGTAAACGTATTCCTCTTCGTACTCATTATCATTATCGTAATCATAATCAAAATCATCTTCTTCATCCATGGTGGGACACAAGTTGTTGAAGCGGAAAATGTAATCGAACTTACAACTGGCTTTACCTATTCCAGCAGAAGCAGAAGATATTGACTAAACTAATAAAATATACAAAAGGTAAAAAATTAAATCAAAGAAATTGAAGAGTAGAGATTGGAGAATTGGAATCTAGAGATGCTGCAAAATCATAAATTCAGAACCGTATATCTGCATATATTAATAAACAACATTTGTTACAGCCAACATCAAAAAATCAAAATCAATTCAAGAAGCAAAAGAAAATGTGAGGCAGAAACTCAAAGAATCGATGGGAAGATGGTGGTTTCAAGTGGCAATGACTCGGTCACACACTCACACGGGTCGCGATCTCTCGAAGCATCCGAGCAGCGGCCCAGGAGAAGAAATGCAAAACGACACTGGAGCAGCTATGCAGGTACCGGAGTGGCTAGGAAAGTAGTTGCGACACTGGCGCAGTGGTGCCGATTTGGGAACTGAGAGAGCAAGAGAGGCAGAGAAAATAGAAGGAAAAGAGAAACGATAGAATTTGTGTGGCGGGGTTTGGGCAAAGCAAAGGCAGCGGGGTAGGAGGTGGTAGCCGCAAAGGATGAGAGGACATCAGAAGGTGAGAGGGGAATGTACTCAAATTATAGTCCAGTTTGGAGGGGAAAAAATCACATTGGCAAAACGGTGAAAAGAATTTTTTAATAAAAAATCAAATTTTTATAGCAAATTTTTGAGAGAAAAAATGTTTATGATAAAATTAATTTTCAATTAAATCTTTATAAAAAAAATATTTATCCCTTTAATTAATTAGTAGGTTTATTATAAATAATAAAAATATGAATGTGATTGATAATGAAAAAAAATAATGGCATTTGCTGATTTGCCTTGAGTCCATTAGTGGACATTTGTGTTTATCTCTCTCTAATTCTCTTCCAAGAATTTCTTATTCCTTTCTGTATAGCTTTTGTATTGTGATTCTCAGCAATAGAGAAAGCGAGGGGAAGGGAGATTGTAACCATTAATTTTCTATTATATATCATATTATTCAAAATTGAATAATTCATACTTATATATTAAAAAGAGCGAAAATAGTTAATTATTGTTGTCTCTCACATCATTTTAAAAATATAATTTTAAAATAATAATTATTGTGAAAAATTAAAATTAATTTCTTAAACTATTTTTTTACAAACTTTTTGACTGTTAATTTTTTTTCCTTTTTGTATTTATTATGCCATATAAAAAATAATTAATTAACAACAAAAATGCAATTTAGCGGTGCCAATAGGCTAGTTCTTATAAGTTATAACGTACAATTATAGCACAATCAATATCAATATCAATATAATAAAATGATAGAAATATAAGATTGATAATATTGGGCCTATAGTCCAATTAGATTAGAAAAGTATACTATAAATAGTAATAATTTGTAATAATTTAGCTAAGTTTGGAAATGAAATGATTCTAGTTTCTCTCTTTGGCCCTAATTTTAGGGATTTTCTCTCATCTTCTCTCTGATTTGATAATTCTTAGTTCTAAATTGATACTAATTCGTATCAAATGGTGCTTTCATTGAATTCTCTTCCAATCTTTGATGGAAGAGGAAATGATTACTGGTGGTTAATTTGTGTTTGCAAATTCTGGAATTCAAGAAAAATTATCGAAAAAGAGTGGTTAAAATTGGTTTACAATGCATTGAGAGGTGAAGCTTGGTTCTGGTATTGTTCATGGAGGCGCATCAATTCTGCAGCATCTTGGTCTCAATTTGAACTTACATTTCTTCATCGTTACCAATCCAATTACGATTCAATTTTACCAGATCCAAATCAAGCAGTAAAAGATCATGAGGCAACATATTTTACAAATTTAAACCAAAATGAGAAGAAATCAGAAATGGCAGATCCAGATTTAGATGCAAGCAACATTCATATTTCAGCAATCCAGAATTCATAAGTGCAGATAGGAAAATCAACAAATTCAGCACCAATTACTCAAGCCAAATCAGAATTTCACTTCATTGACAACATTTCAACAATTACAACAGCACAAGTAATTTCAGTGCAATCAATTCTCAATTCTAAGACACCTCCAGATTCCGATTCAAAGACTGAAGGAACCACATTACCTGTGTTCAATTTGAATCTGGAAACTAATAAAGACGCGAAGAGCATAGCAGAGGAAGAATGCATCAACCTCGACGGCAGAGAAACAGCGTTAAACAACGGCACCAAGGACGGCGCCACCGCGACCGAGAGGGTGGAGGCCGCAAGTCTTGAACCGGCAGAGGCAAGAGCGAAGCGACCACCACCAGAGCCACCGGATTTGGAACCGCTTGTGGAGATAACGGATGCAGGACGACTCAGATCTTTGGATAACGACGAGTACGCCGAGTACGGCGTTATCAAGGAAGAGAAGAGGCAGAATACGGTCACGACCCTCGTTAATGAAGCAGCGACGTTGGAGACTAGCGGGGCGACGGTGAGAGGCTTCGGGTCGCGCCGTCGGGTTCTATCACTAGTGGCCAAGCCACTACCGTTGTTTTTACATTATTTATTTATGGTTTACGATTTTGTTACACCACTAATAGCACAATTTATATTTTAGCTAATAGTTTATTATTTATATTAAAATATATTAACTAAATATATTTTACAAAATTACTAATTAAATGTATTAGGTATATATCTAATTAAAAATATGACTAATATAAAATAAATTTATTTATATATTTTGAATTTTTTAAAATAATATGAATCGATTGATGCAATTTTAAAGGAACTATAGCTAGCTAGCTAGCGAATGTTGACATTTATTATTCTTTATTTATTTATAAGTTTTAAAATTAAAACTTCTTTATTAGAATGTTTAGTATTTACGGACATCTTGATTATTGTTTTATATTTGTTATAATTTACACAATAATATTGATAATTAAAAAGATAAACATATAGATACTTAACATATATATCTATATGCTTATTAATATATATACTAATCACCTGTAAAGTATATAAACCTTGAAAAAAAAAACATCGATAGAATTAACAGCCTCTTAATTCCTAGACACAGTATAATAATTCTCAATTATTATTTTTCAGAAGAAACACATTGTGATTGATGATGTCAATTTTGTTCTGATGCACCTTTTGTAGTGAGAGGGATAGTAATTGAGCATGAAGCACAACCTGTGAGACATGCAATAAAAGGAATAATTGACCCCTCAACAAAAACAAAGCAACGTTTCATCTTCACATGGGAGAGAATGAAATTATTTATCTTATTAAGAACTTAAAATGATGAGAAGAAATACCTAAATAATTACAGCTCTATAATTATAGAGCCAATATAATTTATTATTTTAATTAACAGTTAGTCATTAATATTTAAAAATAAAATTTTAAATTATTGATTTAAAATGTTAGTAGATTGATAACCAAAATTATTGAATTCAGGGAGCAAATGGTTGTGCTGATCGTTTAGCGGCTCGTGGTCATAATTTGAATTTTGGCTGTCATTTCTATTTTAGTTTACCTCCTACTATTTTTTTGCCTTTTGTTGTTGATGTTTCTGATACTTATTTTGATATCTTTTAAGGTCTTTTAATTTTGATTTTTATGTAAGTCGATGTCTTTTAAACATAAAACATGTTAGAGTATATTAGTATATTAATTAGTATCATAGATTTATTAGGTTTATATTACTCATAATTATAGGATATTAGGTTGTTATTATTATTATGATTCTCTCTTTGCCTATAAATAGACTATGCATTATAATGTGTGAGACACATCTTTTCATATAATTCTAATATACAAATCTTTCTCTATTGTGTACTCTCTCTTTCTTTTTAACAAAATATAATTTCGATATATTTAAAACTTTTTCTATCTTATATGTATGTATGTTGAATTTATTTTTTTAAATAATAATTAAAGATTAATTCTATTTTTTAAATACAAAATTACAATATCATATTTTAGAACCATTTAAAGTAAATACTCGAATTCGATTTTTATCCAATTTTTTAGTGACTAATAACCCGACCTCTAAATTAATAAAAAAGAATCATATAATAAACAGTCATATTTCTACCGAATTATTGTCAAATCAATAACATGGAATTCACAACAACCAAACAAAAGCTTATCTTATCTTATAATAATAATAATAATAATAATAATAATAATAATAAAGCTCTTCTGTTGTATGTCTATGTCCATTCCCCCAATTCTTGAAGCTTATGAGACCACAGTCACCGCACAAAGGCACGTGCAGTTTTCCGAATTAATTAGTGAAGGGACATGTAACATGAGTGGGAACAGATTTTCAAATGCATATAAGCACCGACCCAAACATTCCTTGTTTTCATTTTTTTTTTTTTTAATCTTCCGTGATAAAAATTTAATTATAAAATTTAATATGATATATATAATCAAATTAAAAAAATTAGAGATTAAATTAAAATTTTAATAAAATAATAATGATTAACAAAATAATTTAACCTAATTAATTTGGTCTGAAATACGTGACATATAATAACATAGTTCTTAATAGTAATAGGTATCATTTGATGGTTTAAATCAACATTTCATTAACAACATCGAAAACACAAAATCTAGATATAGAATGACTAAAAAAATAAAAACTAATAATTTTAAATGTATATTTATTTTATTCAACTATATTAAATTAAATTATTTATTTTTATATTAAATAAAAAATATTTTAATATCAAATAAAATTTTATTTTTGTGCTAATAATCCTAGAGACATAGCGGTTGAATTCATGAAAATCTAAACAAAATAAAAAGTTAATTGTTTACTCGTGTATGGCATCAACTAAATGGAGTTTAAAGTTAACTTGGTTCAATTATATAGTTTATAATTTTTCAAATTATGTTCATCTTATTTAAGTTAATTCCTAAACTTTTGTTGAATAAAATTTAAATTTCAAAATAAAACTTGATTATTAATTAGCTGAGCACTAAAAAAGAAGCTTAATTCAATTGAACTCGAGTTTTGACTTTTGATGAGGGAGCAAAATGACCACCGAATCAATTATTATTATTATTATTATTATTATTATTATTAGTGCATGTTGGAGCCTTGGAGGATGCCAATCATGCATTCTTTGACTACACGCTTACTGCATTCATTTCTGCTTATATTTTCACCACACTACATTCTAAGAATATCTCTTTCCTTTTGTCGGGTTCTACTTTTGTGTATTCATTTAAAAATTTTTCCTTCTCGAAAGTCACTTAAATTTCTTATCGGGAAATTATTCAATATGTCACAAAAATCGCAATATACCGATATTTTATCGTTTTTATCCGTTAATTTTAATTAATTTTAATTATAAAATAATATATAATTAAAATCAATAACTAAAAATGTTTGAATATTGATATATCGCGATTTTTGCGGCATACCGAATAATTTTCTTCTCTTATTATATCATGAAGTGTAGTTTTCACTTTAAATAGAATTTCATTCGTTCTTATCATGATAATGATAAAGTAATGTTTTTATTTTGGACTTGATGAAGTAATATTATAAGTGAGTAAAAAAAAAAAAATCTATAGCTGCTCTTAAGAATAATTTTTAGATATTTACTAAGGTGATGAAATGAAAAAAAAAAAAAAACTGAGGAGAAATCAAATTAATGATCAAAATTATTGCAATTCTTATTCAATGTTCAAACCTTACACGCATACATCAATTTAACAGTTTATTATTATTCTCTTCAACGCTCTTCATTTTTTTTTTATCCATGCAGCAAAGAACTATCTTAATTTATAATGTTAAACTATATTAAAGCCTTCCATAAAAAAAATGTTAATTAATATGAAAGAAAAAACTATTTTTTTTCTCAAACTAGGAAAGAAATAAAATCATTTTCACTCTCCCTTTTCTTTTTGTTTTTTTTTTCGGGTCTTATTTCTACTTTATATAGTTCTTTTTTTTTTGGTCATTTACTTTCTATAGGTTTTTTTTTCAGCATCTTTCTTTCTATAGTTCTCTGAACTAATTGTTTGTGGTCTTGTGGTCTGAGCTTTCTGCTTTCATTTTTTGGGACATGTTCCCCTTGCCTTTATCTTTTTTTTTTTCGGAAATATGTATCTTGCAATAGTGAATAGTCATAGTCCGCTAAAAATTAAAATGGAGCCCATTTTGTGAAGCCCAAATTCCAATACTGGCTTAGGCCCATGTTATCACAGAAAGAGAGAAAATAATCCCCGGTGGTAAGGAGCTTGGTCTCCTAACCTGAATATTCGGGTTCGAGACCGGCATCATGCGCAAGGCCATAATTTAAAATGGTGATCCTTTAGATTTTGTAAAAAGGCTCGACGGTGACCGAGTAGTGGAACGTTGGGTGCGTGAGTGTGGAGGGTGCGTGTGTTCGTGATGTAAGCCTAGGATTGGAGTCGTTGTCCAATCCACCGTCCAAAAAAAAATAATTTTCTAACATTTTACCTTAAAAAATTTCCTAACATTAACCAACCTAGGCCTATCAAATGTTTAGAACTATCTGTTCATAAGTTTCGTATGGAATTCACGAATTAATCTTAGCCTACCGAACTTGGAATATCCTTTTATAAAAAAAATAAATAAATAAATTCTGGAAAAAAAAAAAGTGTTGGAGAGGTTCGATAAATAGAAATATTTTTCTATCAATTACCAAAAAACATATTTTTCTATCAAACGAATTCTTTAAATAGAAATTTTTAACACTACACAAACAAAATTTTTAAAAAATACTCAAATATAATCTTTTCCATACTGTAATTCTTTAGAATTTATTTTTTATCTTTAAATAAAAGCACTCAAAATATGAAATATGTCTACAACTCTACACTTCTAAAAGACGAAGCAAACAACCGTTTGGAGACGCTGTAATCAATTTATTAAAAGTGACACTTTAGTTAATATATAATAATGGAAAATTTTTTGGTATGTCTATGAAAAGTAAGATATACCGTATTTCCCTGCTTTTAACCCTTGATTTTGATTATAAAATAATATATAATGAAGATCAACAATTAAAAAATAAAAAAATACGGTATATCGCACTTTTCGAGTATACCGATAAACCTTTCTATAATAATAGTTAATTCCTTTATGCCGTAACGTTTAACCAAGCAGTATGACATTTAATTATTTATAATTTTAAAAGATTAATGCCGATGGACTGCTTTACACTTCACAATTAATTTTAAATTTTAAATTTCAATATGATGCGATGACAATATATATATAGCCATATAGGATGTATTTGGGAGAGAGATTGAGACTAAGAGACTGAGACTGAAAGGTTGGGAGACTGAGATTGAGGGACTGAGAGACTAAGACTGAAATAAGTTTGTGTATTATGTTTGATTTAAAATTAATTAGAGAGAGACTCGGAGATAGAGATTAAATTAAATTGATGGAGCAGAAATAAAGGTTAATATTGGAAACTTTAATGTTGATTGAAGATATTTGAATAAAAAAATATTATTAAAGTTTCAATCTCAGTTCTCAGTCCCTTCTAAATGGAGATCCTGAAAATACTGAAATTCGGAAACTCAAACTGAAATTATCCAACAAACACAATACTAAATCTTAGGGTGCGTTTGGTTTGCGTTTTCATTTTCTGTTTTCATTTCCAGTGTTTTCTGAATTTTGTGAAGAAAAAAGTGAAAACAATAAAATCTTGTTTTCTGCTGTTTTCACTTTTTCCTTCACAAAATCTAGAAAATAGAAAACACTGAAAATAAAAATAGAAAATAAAAACGCAAATCAAACGCACCCTTAGTCTCTCAATCTTAATTCTAGTACTTAAAAACAAACACACCCTACTAGACGAGATAAATGTGATATTTTTAGAATAATAATCAGGTACATATTCGTGCAATGCATGGATTATTATTTTTATTGTCGATTGTTAATATTACAATATCAATAATGTTAGGTGTACACACAAACACATCAAACACATAAAAATACCCCACTTGCATCCAGTGCGTGAAACTCACTCAGAAAACAAACCATCAGCCTCAAACGCGCCTCTTCTCTCCAAACGAGCCAAAAACCTTTCCTTTCCCATTCACGTGTCTTTTTCTTATTCTTCTTCTTCTTCACCGCCTTGATCTTCATCTTCATCTTTATCAACTTAAGTTTGTCAACAAAAAAATATCAACTTAAGTAAAATTATACATATTTCACAAGCTAGTGGAGATGTTTTTTTCCTTTTCGAAGAACAGCCGAATACTTATATCTACAGAAAAGCTCTTTCCGACGACCAACACATAGGAACAGCTGAATATTTTGCATCCACAGAAAAACTTTTTTCGACGATCAACACACAGAAACAGCTGAATATTTGCATCCACAGAAAAGTTCTTTCCAACTATCAGCACACATGACAGAACAATACCATTTGTACTTTTATTTTTATTCTTAATTTGTGAATGTATAAAAGATTATATACATTTATTTAAAAAAGCCATTAACGTTTAGACATAAAAAAAAAAGAAAATAAATTTTCAACTTATGAAAGATAGATTTTGTTTGATAAAATTACCCAAATATTATTAATAAACATTAATGTTTAGACACACACAAAAAATGCTCTTAACGTTTGGATAATTTTAAATAATGTTCGTGGATAATTTTGTCAGCACTTTTGATATTTTTTTTTATTTTATATCAGTGACTGATTTTTAATAAACAATTAATTAATATGAGTAATTAAAAAAAATTCTCAAATGAACTAAATAGCAAAGTAGCACAAGCTTAATTTAGATGAAAGAGAAAGAAATGAAAAAAAAATAAAAGATAATTTCAGAAAATATAGTGAGTGAGTAGCTGTTTTAGTCTCTGGTGTAATAATTATTTTTTGTCTATATATTTATTTGTTGGTTTTCTTTTTTCCTGTGGTGTAAGAAATTAAAATTTTAAAAATAAAGGATAATATGAGGAAATTTGAACTCACTGATTCTTGTCCAAAAAAAAAAGAACTCACGGATTTTTTCTGAAATCCACGGCGTCGTTTCACAATCTCGTACACCATTTTCCCCCGTACATTACCCTTGTTCAGCGTCTAATTTCCACAAACCGTGAAGTGAATGGCCTCGAGAATCGAGACACTGAGAGGGTATTTGCGTAATTTGGAACCCTATATAAATACTGAGCCTGGACTCTAATTTCTTTAATTAATTATTTGTTTTTTCTCTGTTGCGAAAAAGGGAGAGAGGATCACAGAGGAATTTCCGTTATCCATTGTTATTCTCTTTCTCACGTTTCTCTCTCTAGAATTTTCTATCGTCGCTGCTTCTCTCATTTGCAAATTAGGGTTTTTCCGAATCTCCGATTAGTCGAAAATCGAAAACACCGGTTTCAGCCATGGTTTCTGATTCGGTTCCCGCCGCTCTTATCCCTTCAGCTGCAAACACTAAGAACCTTGGCAAGAAGAAGAGGGTAAGGATTTTTCGAATTTTGTTTATTTCGATTTTGATTTTCATTTTGTTTAGGGTTTCGTATTCTATGCGCATTTGTTTTCTCCTCTCCTTGTTTGAATTAACCTAATCGTTAATTCTCTTTGGGCTTCAGACCAATCGGTCTGCAAAATTGAAACAGAACAAAATTGAAGCGCGTCGTGAGCAATGGTTATCACAAGGTAAGTGAGGATGATGAAAATGTTTATGATTTTTCTATCCTGTTAGGTTCGGATTTATTGAATTTTTTTTCTTTAATCAGGTGCGGTCAAGAGCAAGGGGTGCAAGGATGTAATCGACAGTGATGGCCACGAGCTGCCATTGTCAGCCGGGAATCATGGCAAGCGTCCGTTGGAGCAATTGGAGACTAGGCACAGGGCCGAAGAAGACGATGCGTTGATCCATCAACACAGCGATTCAGAATCACCGGCTAACAGCCCCACAGGGAACGATTCTGGGACGAATTTCACTGGCAGCAGTGGCAGCAGTAGCGGGAGCAGTAGCAGCAGGAGCAGCAGTAGTTACAGCAGCGCTGGGTGCTGCTCTGGCAACATAACAGAAGAAGATGACGACGAAGAAGAGGATGGAGGAGGGGAGGAAGAAGGTGATGATGGTTGCTTGGATGATTGGGAGGCTGTGGCAGATGCTCTAGCCGCCAATGACAAGAGCCAGAACCCTTGTTCTGATTCACCTCCTTCACACGGCGAAGAATCTGTTGTGCAAATGGTTTCAGCCCACTGTGAAGATCCAAACGGGGATTCTAATTTAGGGTCCCGAAATTTGAAACCCGAGAGTGCTAATTTGGTTCCATGGGCTGGTAATTGCCGAGCTTGGAGGGCTGATGATGCATTTCGACCCCAGAGTTTGCCCAATTTGTCCAAGCAGCACAGCTTGCCAATCTCTGACCGGCGTTGCGGGGGAGGCGTTCTTTGGAGTCGCTCTGCTATGCCATCATCGTGTCCCATATGCTGCGAGGATCTGGATTTGACAGACACAAGTTTCTTGCCTTGCTTGTGTGGCTTTCGGCTTTGCCTATTTTGCCATAAGAGGATTCTTGAAGAAGATGCTCGCTGTCCTGGGTGCAGGAAGCCGTATGAGTGTGAAGCTGTTGTTGAGACGGAGCCTAGTGTGCTTGGAGGCAGTCTCACTCTCCGGTTGGCACGATCTTGTAGCATGATCGAAAGGTCTTGAGGGAGCTCTATCTGTTTTCCGTTGAGTTGTGTATGGCTGTGGTCTCTCCTTTCCTTCTTTTTTGCATTCCTGCATCGTCTGTATTTTTAGATTGAAATAACTAATTTTCATAGGCCTAGTTGGTGTAGAGGTTATGGGTTTTTTACCGAGCACCGTGAAAATCAAGTTGTTTCTCATTTGATCTTATGGTGCATGTGTTAATGTAGAATAGTCACGTTGGTATGTGAATACATAAGGTGGTATAGAAATTCAATACATTTAAACTGTTTGCATCATTTTGTGGCTTATATACTTTGTGCCTGTTTCCATTTATTTGCATTTTGTATAGTTTAGTTCCTGTATTCCAAATTCTTATATGTTAGAGATCTATTTAATAAATTTGACGTCTGCTTGTGTTGTGATTATTTTTCCATGGCTTCTTTTTCTTTTACATTTTTTTGCCTATAGACTACTTTAGAGGCTGTCCTGTTACCTTTTTGTTTAACCTTTTCTCTTATTTCCAATATTGGGTGGATGCTAATTATCTTTAAGCTAATTCACTCTGTCTCTGGTGGATGGAGGAGTTGGGGAAAGTTTTTGGCTTCATGATTTGGAAATGATATGATGAGGAAATTTTGTATTTCTTATCTGATTGCTTAGTATTAAGTATTATGTAATGTACTAGCAGGGTTAATGACACTAATGCATATTGAGAGTAATAGGTCACTAAAAACACAAAACTTTACTCTTTAGTTGTTCAACAAATTGGGTCTGGGGCTGTTATCACTGGCAAATGTGGTGCAGCAATATTTTTTTCCTGTCAACCCTTATCAGGCAAAATCCTTATTTGTTGAGATACCGGAAGGAAAGCTTTAATTCTTCTTTGTTCAACAGCCCCTGCTTGAAAAGATTTTTACAGCTTGCTTTACTTATTCTGAATAAATTTGATAGTTGAGCACTGTTTATTCATGTTTATTATTTTATAGGAACCAAGATACTTGTGGTAGTTATAAAATTGAAAGGCTGATTATTAAGATTTTCAAGTCTTCCAAGGTATGGAAACATTAATGCCATGTATGCTTTTGAGTTTGATTTGGAGTTGGTCAATGAATATGTTATCCGTATGCATCCTTGGGATTCAATTGATTTGTGGTGGTTGACCTAGTAATAATTGATTTCAATCTATCACTATCATATCATCATGCTTACTATGTATACACATAAAACTCATTTAGGTAATGTTTACTCCCACTGCCCCCGCCCCCAAACAAAAAAATACCCTTAATGTGTCTTTCTACCTAACGACAAGTTCAGTCATAGTTCTGATGTGAAAGTGTGTTAGAATAATTGTTAATAGAAATCAATTGTTGCCTAATCAAACTAGATGACAACTTGGATCTGCTTGGTTGAGAGGATTGAATGTGGACAGGTTGAAAAATTGTAATGAAATCATTTTCCCTTGCTTCTTATTATAATGAAATATGAGAATGCCAGTGATTCACTTGCCTCATAATTACAGATGTTCATCTCTATAGATTTGTATACTGTTTCATTTTTGGTCATATTCCTTACTCTATAACATGCATGTTTTTCACCTAATCTTTCTTTTTAGCTGGCTATGGCTTCTAATTGGGTTTCTTGTAGTGTGGATAATGGGACTTGTTCAGTGTTCACAGGAAAGGTACTAATGATTTTGGTTTTGCGTTGTGTTCTAGAGGTTGCACGATATATTCTTGCATTAAGCTGCTCCTCATTCTAAGATTATTTGAACCTAAGAACATAATCCGTTTTTTAAGCCTCATCTTCAAAGGGTTAAAAAAGGATTTTTAGTATTCTCACCTTTCATCTATATGTTGCACCTTTTTTGGTTGTCTTGTCTTTCCAACAATTTGGATGTTAAAACAGATGAAAGTGACTCTGTAGAACAGTGGTAAGTCCTACAAATACTCTAAGGTGTATCAAATAACTAAATCTGAGTTTGATAATGTTTCAAAGGAGCTGAAGAGTGGGGCCTTAATTACACTAACATTAACATAGTAAGTCAGATTGTTATTTATTGTTTGGTCAGTTTGTTAAGGAGCAGCAGTTGCTGAAATGTTGCTTTGCAATCAGAAGGCCTTGAGCTATTTAGGAGTGGAAACTTACACAAGAAAGCTAATTGTTAGGGAGTACAAGAGAATCACTGCTTTTACTTGAAATTGATTTATGTATATGACATATTGACATAGACTTCTTCTTTTATCATGCAGCAGGGATGTGTTTGATATCACCGGTTATTTTATTGTAAGTTTGCATATAGTGTTTCTTTTGCATATCATCCATTTATATTTGGAAACAGGAAGGTAGGTAGGGATTTAATGAAGTTGATACTGGTTTTGCACCTGTTTTGGAGCCTATGCTTTTACCAGAATAATATAAGCTTTTGAATTTGAAATATGTTAGTGCCTAACCAACTTTCTTTATGGCCTTATGGGAGATAAAGTTAGTTTGTTTCTTAGCCTATTATGACCTATCTCCAATTAATAATAACAACAACAATGGCTTGAATCTATTTAAAGAAATTGAAGCATTTTCTTCCCATTTCCTTCCTAGGTCTTCCCATTTTCTGTTTCTAATTGATACCCTATTGAGGATAACAGATTTGACTTATTTGGATGGTCACAGACATGAACAATGCCAAATGTTTGAGCCCTCTGTTTATGCAATTTGTATATTGAAATGATGAATGTAGATTGAGGAAGTTGTAATGTAACTAACTACTCTGTTATTCGTTGGATCTTTTGGATTCTTTTTCCCTTTTTGGGTCTAGAGGCTGGTGCTGCAAGTTGAGTAATTCTCAAGAATTCTCAACTAGTTTGGTTAGTTGATTCCCCTGCTTCTCTTGCTGTTATCACACATTGCGTCAAGATCGAGCCTTATGATTTTGATGTATAGTTTATAGGTGCACTTACAAGAAATATTTTTTAAATACTTAACTTAGTTATAGTATGTTGTTATCTGCGCTATCACCCTTCGATTTTGTGGTATGGCCTTATTTCCATCGCTCAAAATGTTCATTTTTTATGGCTAAATTGAGTTAGGTGTCACTTGGCATTTTTTTTTTTTTTGGGTGTATTAACAAAGCTCTATTTCTATATCAAACCTTTCGAACATTTTGTGGCTATAAATGAACAGTCTCTAATTGACTTTCTTGCGAAGCCCTTCTCAAAACTCTCCTTCAGGTTTTCGTGAGTAATTGACATTTGAACATCAAAAGGAAAAAGAGAGAAAAAGAAAGGGACTTTGTAGTTGTCACTGTGAAATGAACTGTTTTAGGCAACGTTCTTGTCTGATTTAACACCCTTTTTGATTTTTTTAATTCCATCCTTTTCGTTTCTAATTGGGTAGCTCCAATATACTAACCAACTCTATTTTGATTAAGTGTAAATGATAATGACACTTCTATTTTGACAATGTCACTTTTTCTACGAAAATATGGTAGAATCGCGTCTCAGGTGGTTTGGACATGTGAGAAGAAGATCGACGGAAGATCGACAGAGTACCCAACTAGGAGGGTGGATGAGATGAAAGGTGGATAAGGGGTGAAAAGATCTACATGTAAATGATCTCTCTCTAGACATAATACATGATAGAGCTTAATGGCGTTGTTCGATCTATATAGCTGACCACAACTAGTGAAACAATGCTTTGTTGTTGTTCTTGTCGCTCTTTTTTCTACCAATTCATGAGATATATTATACAAAAAATTTATGTGAGGAGTTGTCCCTTGATATTGTTTTTTTTTTCCCATGTCAATGGTCAAAATAGTATTTAGCATGTTATGGTTTATTAGCACTAAGTTGAGGCGTTTAATGTGGAAGTTTGTTCTCAACCCTTGACCACTTCTCTGCATATGCTTGCACCACACGCCACACAATTCTCTGTTTCATTCTGTCACTGAAAAAAGAAAAACCAATTACCAATGCCTAATAGCTTGCAATGGAGGTGGCTATGGCGCTTAAGCATCCCACAAAGATGCAAGATCTTCCTATGGCTTGCCCTGAACGACAGGCTCCCAGGAAAAGCTTCAAAACCAGAACCTCACATGGCAGACACTGCTTGTCCCTTTTGCCATGCACAAGAGACTCTTCTTCACGTTTTACGTGATTGCCCCCGAGCCACAACCGTGTGGTCTCATCTTGTTGCCCCTCACCATCAACATGGCTTCTTTTGTGGCACCTTATGGGATTGGATGGTCATTTATCTTCAGCAACCTTGGTCAATTGTTAATAACTCTGATGATGGTTGTGATAAGGATAGTGTTTTGTTTGCTGCTACGGTTTGGTTGTTGTGGAAGGATAGAAAGACTTGGGTTTATGATGGAAGGCAAGACTTTTCAGCTGAGAGGCTGATCCAACATATGGAAACTTTGGCTGAGGATTATGGGAGAGTTGTTATCGTGGAGCATTCTTCGCCTTCCCCGGCGGCGCGCTATGTTTCGTGGTGTTTTTATTGGAACCAACCTCCTTCCCAGCCTCAGTTGAGGATGGTTGCTGATGCATCACAAATTTTGTTTCCCAAGTTGTAGCTTTCCACTCTATAGTGATAATACTTCTATGTTGGTTGCATCAAGCTTTCACAAATCATTGTACTAGCTAATCAATTTTTTTTTGTCACAGGGAAAGTGAGCACAAAGACAAAAGGAACATTCAGTCCCTATCATTACATGTTTTATTTCATTTGTTACCTAGCTAGACTTTAGGTTATGATAATTCTTTTTTGTTTGGCTTTAGTACATATGTTCAAAGGTTGTCATAGTCAAAGATCCTACATATTACATACCAAATTTAAGGTCTAAGAGCTAATCCCCAAAACTCTACATGGTTAAGGATTCTGCATTAAACAAATTCATACAAATGCATAAAACCCTGCTTCAGAAATCATCATCTGATAGGCTAGAACATGATTTTGCACTTGACATGTTTGATAGAAAGTGCAAATCAAATTTTGGGAACCTGAGTGGTGCTTTCTTTGAGGGTGAAAGAGGTGGTGTTGTTGATGCACCTTCTCCTCCTCCTCCTACATTCTTCTTTTCAATCTTCCTTCTGAGATCACTGCAAACCTCATCCACCATGTCCAAAAAATCTCTTACAATTACAAACAATTCAAAGGGGTTTGACATGTTACTATTTTCATTGGATCCTCCTCGACCTCCTCCTAGATAATATTCATTGGTTTTCTTCACAAGCTCCATTATCCTAAGGTGTTCCTCTCTCACAACTTTAAGTTCCTCCTCACATTCCTCTACAAACCCTTTCATTTCCATAGCAAATCCACCTCCCTTATTGTCACCATAGCATTTTGTTATGATCGCTCGAATTTCGTTAACATGAGCATTGAGAGTGTAGAACATGCTAATGAAATTCTGATGATCAATTATTGCTGCTTTCTTTACTTCAGATAACTGATCCTTTATACCTCCCAATAACACTTCCAAACCAAGAATCAGATACTCTTTCTCTGTCTCATGTTGCACAAGGTTGTTATTATTATTGTCATTATCTGAATGTGTTGCATTGGAGTTGCTTATATCACCATTGATCTTTGGAATGTTATGCTTTTGATTCATAGCTTCTCTTCTTCCTTCTGACTGAGCCACCTGCTCCACAATGAAGTGAAGCAAACTAGTCTTCCCATCAATGCTTTTCACATCAGGAAGCTTCCTAAGAGCACTTAGGTTGAAACCTTGTGCATTTCCCCGAGAAGTTCCCGCGTTCATCCTGTTTCCAGCTTTGAGAATTGCCTCAAGAAACTTAAGTAACAAGCCACTAGACCTCATCTCCTTGCAACCCTTTTCAAGTGTTTGTAAGTTTTCTTTAAGCTGAACAGCTTCACAATCATAATTTGATCTGAAAAGCATTGCTTTTAGGCGAACGAATGCTGTTGGAACCGCTTTCAGGATGCAGTAGAGGAATGACTCAGCATGAGCAAGTTTATCCGGGTTTCCACTGAATTGGATGATTTTGGCTTCTTCTTCTTGTGTAGGAGCTATCTTAGTGAGTTTTTCAAGTGTCTCAAGGCTGAGTCCTTGGCCATCAAGGACTGCATCCATAATTTCCTTGCGCGAAATTTCTAGAGACCTTAGCACAATC
>JASCZI010151180.1:26612-44666 GCA_036250425.1 Stylosanthes scabra | reverse complement strand
ATCGATTGAAAACCTTTCTTGCATCCTGAATGCTGCCTGACTTTGCATACATGTGAAGAAGAGTGTTGCCCACATAACCAGCTAATTTTTTGCCCCATTTTATTGTATGTGCATGAAGCCATTTACCTTGCTCCAAAGATCCTATACCCGAAGAAGCACATATAAGGGATGAATATGTAAATTCTGTTGGTCTATAACCTTCCCTCTGCATCCTAATAAACAGAGACAAAGCGTCCTCTAATTCACCCTTCCTAGCATATCCAGTTATCAAAGCATTCCATGAAACCTCATTCTTGTTTTCCAGCTTGTCAAATGCCAGTTGTGCTTCGCTCAAGTATCCACACCTAGCATACATGTCTACAATCGAACTGCCCACGAAAACATTCGAGTGGAATCCATACTTCAAACAACATGCATGAATTTGCTGCCCGTCCTTATAGCTGGATATAAATCCACACGATTTCACCAAGCTGGATAACGTGAACTCATTTGGTTTGGACCCAAATCGCAGCATCTGAGGGAACAAAACAAGTGCATGTTCAGCACATTCATTCTGGGAATACCCAGTAATCATGGACGTCCAAGTAACCATGTCTTTAGACGTCATTTCATCGAACACTCGGCGTGCCTCTTCCAAACTGCCACACCTTGCATACATGAAAAGCACAGAATTCCGAATAACAAGGTCATCCCTGAACTTAGAATTAAGGATGTGAGAATGCACCAATCTTCCTTCTCTAAGCTTCCCCAACTGGGTGCATCTCTTTAGCATAGCATTGTACATGGATTGATTCGGCTCAAGCGAGCCACGGTCAATAAGATCCAGAACATGGAGACCGAATTGGGAATTGGGACTCGGAAGAAGAAGGTCCCTGTCATCAATGACACACAAATGGCCCAATCTGTCACACTCTGAATCGGAGAAAGTAGCTTCTTTTGCTGATGAAGATTGCCAAAGGGTTCGAATGGTACCCAACCGCCATTCTATGAGTTTAACTGCGATCACTTTAGCAAAGTGGAAGAACCAATTGAGTAACTTAACTAATCATGTAACTAACTAACTAACCAACATAACAGTTACTCTTCTGTTATGGCGAAAAACGCATTTTAAAAAAAAAAAAGGGTTGAATTGTTGAACTTACAGGGGCATAGGAACAGCGATTTGAAGCGGCGAATTGAAGATGAAAGCGTAGAAAGATTGTTACATTGGATCATCACCTCGTAGTGTTGTTTAGGGTTCCACAAAAATTGAATTGAATTCAAACCCTACTATCTCTCTTTCCAGTTTCCAGTAACCTTGTTCCAAACAAGAGACTTATTTTTTTCCCCTTTCTTTCCTTCTTGTCTGTGATTACTAATTTCAGTAATTTTAATTTCACATGCTAACCCCTTTTTTTTTCAGAAAATATGATATTTATAATTTAATACGTATTATGAAATATTTTTTTAACTTTTATTCAAATATATGAATTTTATTTGATATTTCATAAAAATAATATTTTTAGAAACAGCATTGGTAATGAATAAAAATTCAGCTAATATCAGTTAATAATTTATATTAAATATTCTATTCTTTAAATTTTGGATATTCTGTTTATAAATTTCAAATATTTTATTTCTTTTGGTTGATTGTTAGTTGTTTAAGGTTTTGGATGTTCTATTTCTTTTATTGTGATATCCTATAAACAGTGGTTACGGATGTTCTATTTTTTATTGGTTGATTTATTGGTTAGAAAAATAGTTATCTATACTTTTGCTTTCAGAAATAACAAGTGTTATTAATAATTAAAATTTAATTTCCATCCATGTGAAAAAGAGTTTAATATATATAATATATTTCATACTAATATATTACTCTAATAATTATTATAATTTATCTTTTAAAAAAATTTATACTAATATATTTCATATCCTATCCTATGATCTTATCATATCCCGTAACGCTTCATAGAATCTGATAGATTAATTGGCCTTCGCCTAAGTTAAAAGGACAGAATTCCAATTTCCAAGTTGATGCTCAATATAATGAAATCGTATATAATACAGGTGAGACAATCTTTGGATGATGAATTATTAGATACTGTGTCCTTTTTTTTTAATGCTGGATGACTCCATTTTAATGGTTGACCACTCACAAATCCAACACTATTCATCTTAATTTTTAATTTAATTTGGCACGCAGTTGATGACCTTTCCCTTTACCTAAATTTGTAAGTCCTAACCAATAATCTTTTTAAGTTAAGAGTTTGTTGGCATCAAAAGCTTCAAGTTGAAGTTCATGGTGTTATTAGGGATTTAGGGTATTATTTGTTTTTGCACTAATTGGTTGGTTGAGCTGACCTAAAATAATGAATATGAATTATAATATTAGGCATAACCAATTCAATGAAAAGGCCATTCAGTTTGGACTTTGGACTTGCTTGCAACCTTTCAAGTGCCATGCTTGATTAAGGATTAAATTTCTAGTTAATTATTTTAGAAAGAAAAATAATTTTCTAATTATCTTTAAATTAAAATTTCGGAATTCATTGTATAAAAGTTATAAAATCAAAGGAGATTATAGCATTAATTTATGATTTTATAAATTTAATAATTTTAGAGGTTTTTTTCCTACTTTAAGTATAAAAGACCAGTCAAATTTTTTTTTTTTAAAAAAACCTATGTTATTCTTCAATGCAATGAGAAATTCTAACTTCTAACCTTTCAATCATGTGTGAATGTATTTTCATTTTTATTATTTTCTCATTTTTTTATTTCTTCGCAAAATGCATAAAATATTAAAAATAAATCAAAAAATAAAAACGTAAATCAAAACATATTCTAACATTTTTTAGGCACTTTTTTATTTTTAAGTAGCATGTGAATTTATAAATTATAACTTAATATATTCTCTTGTCATAAAAATTCCTCTATTAGGAGTATTTTAGAAAGTTAACATAATATTTTAACACTAACCATACACAGAAAAATGTTGATTCCCATGAATCATGCCTATAATTTATCTTCCCATAAAAATATTTTACATGGAGGGTTCAATAAGAACAAAACCTAAGTGTAAAAACATGACCATATTTTCAAATATTTGATACTATACAATTACAAAAGGGCAATATCAGCAACCAGACATTGGGACAAAAGAATCAATGATTCTGATTTTTACTCAAATTTCTTTTTTAATCTTTCTTTCGTTCTTAATCCATGTACATACTTGTAAGCAATACGTACAGGGAAGAGAACAGATACAAGATTCACTAGCAAAAAAATTTGTGCATACATATATAGGATGCTACTCTATCTCTTATCACAATCTAGATTTCTTGGAGGACAAGGTAGATGGCGACAATTGCGAAAGTAGTGAAGATGAAGACAATGGTGATGACAACGGCGATGAATCGCAGGGATGAGTCGTTGACGAGGGGCTGCAATCGTCGGATCGCAATCTTTTGCAGCATCTTTTCTCTCCTTCCTTCACTTCACCTCTCATGATGAAATCTTTTAAGCGTCTTACATCGGATAACTTCACCGGCTTTAATAGAAAGTCCTCTGCTCCTTCCTCCAAGCATCTGAAAATTAGAACACTTTAATTAGGTTATTGGATTAAACATAGAATCATGTCCTCCAAGACTCTAGACTTGGTATCTAAAATTTTGGATTTTGGAACGTACAAAGGCTTAATGTCTTCCGAAAAAATAACTAAGATAAAGACTCGTGCTATGTTAAGTAAATCAGTTAAATATGTCAAACCATCAAACAACTCTTAGTCATAACTTCTAACTCGATGACACTTTAATCACCAATTCTCAAACCACCCTAATTTCCTACCTCGAAGGATTCAATTTGATTTGGAACAAGGGAACATCATCTTTCATTGGAAAAATCAGGTTTCAGATGCAAAATGATGCTAGCTAATCCTAGATTTTTGCTAGAGGTACTAGAATCACAATTAAGAAACAAAAAATGTTACACATGTTAACCCTAATTTTAGGATCTAATCAAAGAAACAATGAATAGTTGAGAGAGCTCACCTATCAATTCGAGTCAAGATATTCTCCGATGACATGATCACCACCGGAATCTCTCTAAAAACAGACGATTCCTGCTGAAATTGAACACAAACAGAATCAAGGTATGCCCTTATCTTATTTTAACTAGAAACAATTAATTAATCAATGTAACACAATTTTACATGAACATTTGAATGTATGATACTAGTTTTGTGCATAAACAAATCACACACCTTGATTTTCTTGAGGAGATCATAACCAGTCATCCCCGGCATAGAATAATCGGTCATTATCAAATTAACCTTCACACTCTGCCACCATAAACAAATCAAAACAATAAGAATCACACAGAATCCCAATAAATGATTTATTTTAAAATAATAATAATAATGGTTTGTTCTTGTTTGCTTACATCAAATCCAATAGAGGTTTTCTTGTCCCCATCCAAGCCCAAATACTGAAGAGCTCTAGTTCCACTCTCCACAACTGTCACTGCCATAAACAAAACCACAAAGCTTCAGAATCAGGAAAAACCATTGAATGAAACAACAAGTAATTAGTAACCAAGAAAGACTAGTTGATTATATTAATTACCTTTGCAAGAAGATATCTTGAGCAAGCGTTCAATGACCTTTCTATCCACAAGACTGTCATCAACAGCTAGAACATGAAGCTCATTTGCAGCACCAGAAGGAGATTCCTCCAGCTTCTCAGGCAAATTCTGCCTCAAAACTTCACCAACACCAGCAGCAGCCATAACCAATAAATCAAAGAGAATATAGATAGAAGAGAGAAAATGTGTTGAAGGGAGACAAGACAATAATAATAAGAATAAGAAGGAGAAAGAAATGAAGATGGTGTGGTGTTTAAGTATGAAGAGAGAAATGAAGAAAGAGACGCGTATATTGAATAGTAAATGGGAAAGAGAGATTTGTGGGGCTGATTTTGGTTGAATTAATAAAAAGGAATAAAGGTGACAGATTCGGAGGATCCAAATCTCAGAGATCTTTGCAAATCCATCCACCTCCACTTGTCCCTTCTCATGTCATCATCAATATCATGATCATAATCAAAATCCATATCTTATATTTTATTATTATTATTATTATGTCCCCTCAATATCCCTAGTTTATATATTGTTATAGTAAAGCACCTCTTTGGGCCGGGGAATATAAGATCATACTCAAATCTATAATTCAGATTTTTAATTCTTGATTAATTATAATTTATTTTGCTCCAATCGTAATAATTAGGAAATTTGAAATGAGAAATGTAAGGAAAGAAGATCTATCTATATATATTATGAAAAATCATGATGTTCCCATATTGATATTAATGAATCAACTCAATCAAGGTAATTAAATTAAATTAGATAATATATGTTATGTTATGTATAGTGTTTACATAATGTTGGTGACGGTCAGAGTGAGACACCGGTAACCACGTAATATGTAATATGTTTCCTTGTGGCTGCCGCGGCTTTTGTTTTCAGTTTGACTTGACGTTGGTTTTCAAGTTAAACAACCTTTTCCTTTTTCTTATTATATTATTGTTATGATTAACAATTACCTTTTTTCCCCTTTATTATAAAAACTTTATTTACACATTAAAATTAATCTTTAAAATTAATTATTATATATTTATATATAAATATATATAATTTTATTATTTTTAATATATAATATACATTAATAGCTAATTTTAATAATTGATATTAACATGTAGACAGCATAATTCATATATTATTAAAGGCTTATTCAATAAGATGAAGTTGAAGAAATTCGTGGACAATTTTTTTGTTGTATAGATTCATGTACAATTTATTTCAAATAAAATTAATTATTAAACTCTAAACCTCACCAATACAATTATTATCCAAAACATATTCAAATTATTATTCAAAACAAAATATAACTATTATCCGTAATTTTATCACCACCATCACTAATCGACCATCACCACGACCACAACAAAAACAAAAACAACAACAAACACCACCACCACGCAAGACAAGAAGAAGAAGATGTGCAGTGGCGTGGCGAGATTGCGCGAACTTTCTATCGTCGAACTGGCGGCTGACTTGCAGGAGGATAATAGCGTTGACGTTGATTAAAACCTTCACAGCTTCCATATTCGTCAAATTTACTTCAGATTTGACTCTCCTTTTATGGCAGATGCTTGAAGAGGATGAAATGTCCGATAGAAGAAGAAAGGAAAAAAAAGACGACGATGGTGACGACACAGGCGGTGGAAGAAGAAGAGAAGGAGGCTGCGACGGCGTGGGTGGCAATAGCGAAGAGCCAAAGGGAGAAAGGGGCTAGGGTTAGGATTTCTCCATTTGACTAATGTACTCTATGGCCTCTCAAACCTTGTGTGCTCCTTATATTTTTCCATAATAGAACTATAGAAGTTATAAAATTACAGTAATATTATATATGTATAATTATACATCTCTGTAAATATTATTTTATGTGCTAATATTTATATTTTCTAGTATTATAAATGATGGGCATAGAATATACAATCGTATACTTAGAATAATTCAAAAACTTAATAGCAATTAGTTACTATTTTCCTATTTTATTAATTTTCTAAGTTTAAAAGATCTAAATGTTGATTATTGGGCCGTACGGGATCATATCTTAGCATAATACGATTCATATTCATATTCGTGTTACCCTTTCTTCTAACCTCACATCCCAACTATAATTTAAGCAATATATTAATAAGATAGATAAATACTTTCTTCTCATTTGTTTCTGAGTTCTATGTTATTTTATTAAGATTACTGCAGGTATTGAGATTTTAATTATTAATTAATAATACTCAATACTATGTTAATTAGTAGACATATATACAACAATATCGATAAGATACAAATATATTTAGTTATACACAAATATGTAAAATACTTGGTGAACAAATTATTTTGGTAACCAAGTTTTTTTTTTTATGTATATTCTCTTCTTTCGACTAATGAAGTGGGTAATTTTTATTATAATATAACCAAACTTAGCAAAAATATTTGTACATTTAACATCAAAATACCAAACTCTTTTTCTTCTCTAAATGTATACTTATCCTATCCCTCGATTTCAAAATCAATTTTATAAGACATTGTTTTAATTAATCATGATATATATATTTATTAATATCTTATAAAAAATATTATACTTCTATTAGAAATTATGTGAACAAATATATATATAAACTTATTTAACAGTTATTTTTATTATATATAGAATATTTTTACGATTTTTATTTTAAAAAAATAAGTTTAACATAAATAATCTTATTATGGTTAAAGTTAAAACATATTACATTATATTTTTTAAACACTAAAAGGGATAGCTAGATGAACCATGAGAATCAAACCAAGAAAATGAGAAATAGTATTTAAAAGGTCTCATTAAAATTAAAACAACAATTCTATCTCCACACCAAAATCAGTCACTAGCGTATAATACATATTAAAGAGAAAGTCTTGGTAATCAATATTAGAAAAACAATATGAAGATGAAGCCAATATTATTTTTTCTTTTTTCTTTTTTTCTCTTTTACCACCCACTAATTCCCTAATTATACTAATTAGCTCCTTATTGATCCCCTAACGTTGATTACGTAGCATTATTCCATATTAAAATATAAAATATACACCATAAATAAACTAAACTACACATATATTTTATATTTCAATATGTATTATGCATTGACAACTAATTTAATTACTAATTTTAACATACATCTAGCGTAACCCAAATTAAAATTACAATGAAAATTTGTTTAAAAGAAAAAGGGCGATAAAATGAAGATGAGAGGAGATAATGGATGATTGGTTTGTTGTGATTTAGTGATTGTCTCTATAATGGGATTCGCTTAGTTACTTTGGATGTTGCTGGATTTGCTTTGGAGTTTTCGTTCCCACCGTATCCTTCTTGATCTCTACCTTTTCCTGCTCCCTTCACTAAGCAACTTAAACAATTACTCTATTATTACTATTCAAATATATATTAAAAAAAAGTCTTCTATGTTTTGAGTGCTCTTTATATATTTTTAAAATTCCTTAAACTAGCCAATCTCATTTGTTTAACTTTTAAGCAAGATTCTATCATTTGTTTAGTATTACTAGACTAAAGTACATACAGAGACACACAAAAAAAAATGGTTCATTATGCCTCATCTTAAGAGATTACTGAAATTATTATTATTATTATTATTATTGTTGTTGTTAACTTGTTATCATTAACGACTTAGGTATTTGTCTATAAGAGTATAATGAAATCTGCTAATATGATTATTTATAACTTAAAAATAAAAATTATTGTGAAGATATTTTTAAATATGAATTTATCAAGTTTATTTTTATAGAAAGCAATATAAATAAATTCTTATACAAAAAATATTTATTTTTTATTAAAGATCATTTTTTCCCTGCATATATAAGGTGGGATTCGAACCCCAATATTTATTTAAGTGGACTAATGACTTGATCACTAGATCAATCCAAATTGATTTATTAAAGATCAATTTAAAAGTTTCATGAAAATTGAGTTGGGAGGATGAGATGTACTATCAGCAGTCAGCTTGATGATAATTTTTGGGCTCTTATGCCTTAGGCTACTATTGGGCTTAAACATTTACCGGAGTTAATGGTCCAAGACATTTGCCCAAAAAAAAAATACTCAAGGACATAGTTAACCAAAACAATATAGTGATATACATGAAACCAAAAATAAAAAACAAAAAACCGAAGACAATCGCACAAAGCCCAATTAAATTGACAGATTTTAAATCCTTAGGTTAGTGTCCAAAAAACCAACTTCGGATGGTCTAGTAAAACTTATAGTCCAACAGCAAACCCTTAAATGATACTTTGATGTGCGATATATTAGTCTTTGATCTATCGATTGAAGGATATTATGTGCAACAAAAAAATAGTTTTAAAAATAAATTTTTAAATAAAATTTAAATTTGCAACGTATAAATCATTTTTGGTGTCAAATTAGAGGACACGGTGCATTTGTTTTGATGGACTGAGACTGAGATTGGAAAACTGAGACTCAATATTCTATTTGTTAGTTAGAGATTGGAACTAAAATTTCAGTCTCAGTCCCCAGAATTCCAAATACCTCCAAATTGGAGGGACTGGAAGACTGAGACTGAACTGAAAGTTTAATAATATTTTTTTACTCAAATATTCTTAATCAACATTATAGTTTTCAATACTAATATTTATTTCTGCTCCATCAACTTAGTTTAATTTCTATCTTTCAGTCTTTATCTCTAAATAATTTTAAATCAAATACACAAATACATTTCAGTCTCTCAGTCCTAATCCTAGTCCTAGTCTCAGAATCAAACATCCCCTAAGAAACTAAAAAGAAGAAGATTATGACAGCATGGTCAATTTACTTTTCCAATTAAAAAAACAAAAAACAAATATCTGGAAATTTAATCTAGCATTTTCCAAAAAATCTGAATAAAATAAAATAAAATACAGACGGTAAAGAACTAATGATGATCATTCATTGTCGTAAGTCGAAACCTAGGTAGTAGAAACTAGAAAGAAATGGAAGAAGAAAAAGCCGCGGCATACTACGACGAGCTTACCAGAAAGGGCGAAGGAGCTGCCAGGTTCAAGCAAGGACTCGGCTTTTCAACTGCCCCTTCAAACGACGACGTTCCAAACCGAGCCTCAGCCATTCCTTCTTCTTCTTCCTTCCTCTCCAAATTCGTCAAAGCTTCCGCCTCTTCCACCTCGAATCCTCCGCCGCCGTCGGATTCGGATAAGCAAGCGGCACTCCTCTCCGTACAAGACAAGCTCAAGAAAAAGCCCGCCCCCGGTTCTTCTAGGGTTCCGGAGAAGAACAGAGATAGGGACTCCGATCGAACCACCAGAAGACGAAGCAGAAGCAGAAGTAGAAGTAGAGACAGATATAGGGAGAGGGGAAAAGAATCGAGAAGGAGAAGCAGAAGCAGAGAGAGACACTCTCATAGAGATAGAGATAGGGATAGGAGAAGAAGCAGAAGAAGGAGCAGGTCGAGAAGTAGAGGGAGACGCAGGAGCAGGAGTACAAGTGTTTCTCCTCGCAGGTCAGAGAAGAATAGGGATCGAGATAGTAGACGGAAGGGGAACAATGCCGGGGTTGATTATGCCAAGCTTATTCCTGGTTATGAAACTATGGTATCTTCCATCTTCTTCCCCCAAAAAACAAATTTGTGCATGTGCTTGATACTTAGGTTTATTTCAATTTTAATCATTTATGCCATGCCAAGCATATTGTCTAAGTGATTTGAGTAGTGATGGAGCTTATTGTTTGTAGAACTGCCTAGGATTTCGAGTTAAAACTCAAACTGGCCTGAAATTTGAGTTAGTACTAAAAATGGCCCTGACTTTTGCAAATGTAACTCAAGTTGGCCTTCGGTCTCATCTATGTTAACATTTTGCCTATGTGGACCGTTAAATGACATAATAGACATATGAGACAACTTTATTTTGTAATAGAGGCACCGAATTCGAGTTAAAAGAAGAGTATAACGAGGTTGAAGGGTAATGGAGGAGTAACTTACCTTGAGCTTCAAATGGCGTTGTTTTGCCCCTATTATCCGACAATGACAAAATCAGCGTAATGGTCTGCATAGGCAAGGCGTTAACAGAGATGTGGTTGGAGGCGGCGTGAGTTACGTTTGCAAAAGTCGGGGCCATTTTGAGGAACTCTAAATTTAAGAGGTCAATTTGAGTTGAAGCTCAAATTTCACGGGCTAATTTGAGTTTTAACTCGTAGTATTTCATTACTTTCTTGAAAGTAACAACTCTAATGAGTTTCCTCACTTTGCAATTCTCCAACAGTCATCTGCTGATAGGGTCAAAGCTAAGATGAAGCTTCAGCTCTCCCAAACTGGTGAGTCTATAGTCCTTATTCAGACTTCAGACTTCGAGTTTGTACTTTTTGATATACAGTTGGCTCTGCATATTCTAATCTGCTATGTCCGCTATTGTGGTGATCAAAGTGTAAGAACAATTTCCAACAGCGAAAATCTTCGAGGCGAACTTGACTTATTTACATGAATATCTCTGGTTGCTGTAGTGTATGACCATGTTGTATTAGAATTTAGGGTGGGGTTATAAAAGGTGTTTTAGATTCAGACTTAAAGTTAAAGACGATACATTAACAGTTACTTGCTGGTTTATAATTTCATTTCGTGGGCTATTTTTTTTAATGCAGCTGCTCAAGACTCTGAAAAAGGTGAGGGCTGGGAGCGATTTGAGTTCGACAAGGATGCCCCTCTTGATGATGAGGAAATTGAAGGTTAGACTTGTTTAACAATTCTATTAGTATAAATAAATTTGTGGAGTTCTTCATTGTAAGTACTATTTGTTTTACAATGCTCAAATGTCCTTTCAAACTTAAAAGTACAGTTTTGTAGTCTTCCTGTGTTTTCCTGAATCCAGTAAACCTTCTTCTTAATTGATCCAAAGTTGAGTACTTTCATTATGTCAGTGATATTTTTTTCTTATAAATTAGAATGAGTAATGGTGTGGTTTTTGGCTTGAAACCTTAAACTTAATTGAATTGATTGTACTTGCCCACCTATCTGCAGCGGCTGAAGATGATGCTTCCTTGGTCAAGAAAATTGGCCAGGGTTTCCGGTATTCTAAAATAGAGGTGTATTTCTCTTCTTTTATGCATGAATAGTCAGTTTCGTCCTTGTTAACTTACATGCATCGTTATGTATGGGAAACTAAACATAGATTTAATTCATTTTGTTATCAAGGCAAGAAGGGAGGAACAAATCCAAGCTGCTCATGAGGAAGCCATGTTTGGTGCTTTGGCACTTCCACCTCCTACCAGTACGGACAGTGAGCCTGAAAGGGAGAATGTGAAAGAATTTGATAAAAAAGCTGTTGTTTCAAGCCTCTTAAGTGAAACGGTAAGTGTTTTCTCTATAAAATTATATCTATAAGCATGATGAATCATTTATGTAATCCTTTATTTGGATTTAGGTGCTGGCCAAGAGTAAAGGATCTTGGCGTGATCGAGTTCGAAAATCATAGGTTTGCACCCTGTGGGCAATGCTTCTAACAGAAAAGATTACAATAGTCAAGTGGAGTCCTGAGCATAAACTATAGATTGTGTTCTTCTGCTGGAATAACGCAGCAGATTTGCTTGGTTACTATATGGTATGAGGTGGGTTTTAACATGTGTACAGCTTCATATTTAGAAATTTAAAACCAGCATTAGGTTCCAATGAAAATTTTATTTTTTGAGAATTTCAAGCATATATTTGTAGTTTGACAGGCTATATGTGCCCTGATTATCATATCAGAAGAGGAAGTGTGATGTCTAGAAAGCCTTTTTTTTTTAGGTCTAAATTCAGTTTCAGGCTTTATTTGAACTTTTAAGTTTCAAGTGAATAGAACAGAATGAATTAGTTGTTTATTGTTTCCCAAAGCCTCTGAGGTCTGAGCCGATTTGGTGGTTGGCCGAACTTAAATATTTAGCCACAAGTTTCATCTAAAATGACCACACTTTTTAAAGCATGACACTGAAGAGGAGAAAATAATCAGAAATGGGGAATGAGGATATTATTGGGGTTTGCGGACTGGATGGTAACGCAATAATTTCTTCTCTCTCACACACACACACACATGTTTTCAAGTTGGTGGCAAGCTGGAAACTCGTTAGTTGTAACTTGTATACAGCTTGTATGGCCAAGCGCTCATGGTTTTGGGAAATGTAAACCAAAATTATTGAACAAAACTTTTCTTGTTGCTGATTGTTTGTCATTTTAGAATTTAGAACGAAACCTTTTTTTTTTGGTTCCTGGTTTTTGGTTCTACTTGCGTATCGTGTGTCTGATGCATGCCTGATAGATATAAGCGGTGCCAAAAAATATTTAAAAAGAAAGATCAGCTTGTGTTGTGATTTTTGAAGCAAAAATAATCATCTTGATATCATAAATAAAACGAAAAAAAAATATATGAAAAGTAGAATAAAAAAAGGGTTGAAGTAAAAGCTATGTGAATACATTATTGTGCCGCTGAAACAAAATTGAATGATACTATGGGCGTTGAGTGCTCATGGTAATGCACTAATGCTAATGCCATTGCCATGCCCAATCATACAACTCCATTTACAGTTAGTTGTGTGCCTTAGAATAAAGGTTCCCTTTAAACCAACGGCATATGCTAAAAATTCAAATTAAGCATTTAATAAGAAGAGACCATAATTAATAATTAAAAATAAAAACACTATAAATTGTTCCTCATTAGTCCTATCTCAGCCTCCTCTTGCAAATTTGCAAGCTCCATCATCACATACATCACTACATGGCGAACAGATGGGTTAGACCTGAGGTATGTTCCTACTTGATTTAGCTTTTCCATTATTCAGCATGTTCCCTACTTTAATCTTGAGTTTGTAGGTATTTCCATTATTTGCGGCAGTTGGAGTTGCCGTTGGGATATGCGGGCTGCAGCTGGTTCGTAATATCTGCATCAACCCTGAAGTCAGGCACGTACTCGGCTAACTCTCGCTTTTTTTTATTTTTTATCAAAGATATGTTAGGGATAAAGGCTCGAACTCAAGACTTCTATTGGAGAGGGATAAATGCCATTTGAGTTATCCCTTGTTGCCTTTCTTTTTCTTTCTTTCAAGTCTTGTAATTTTAAGAAGCTAATTAAAGTAGTATTTGAATATGAACAGGGTAAGCAAGGAGAAGAGAAGTGCAGGAGTGCTTGAGAACTTTGATGAGGGAGAAAAGTATGCTGAACACGGCCTCAGGAAGTTTGTTCGGAACCGTGATCCTGAGATTATGCCTTCTATCAACACATTCTTTTCTGATAGCAATCGCAGCTAACTTTGATTATTTTACTTGCGTTCCTTCAAATCAAAATAAATGTTACTCTCTTCTCTTCATGAAACTTATGTTAGATTTCTACTGTGGATAACATTGATCATATCTTTATATCTTTGGTGTTTTTGTTACTGGCTGCAGTCATGCTTCTCTAGATTTTTAAACTTTATTTATTTATTTATTTCTGTAATTTTATTTTATTTTGGCTGGAGTTTTCGACTTTTTTTTTGGACTTTATTTATTTATTTTATTTTATAGATACGACTTAAATTTTTATTATACTTATTTTTACTTTTATAATAAGAAGAACATCTAAGTCTCAAGAAAAAAAAAATTAAAAAGTGAAAAAAAAATCAACAGGCCAAAGAAAAAATATAGAGCTCAAAATCAATGTCAAAATGATCTCTAGAATTTAGAGTTATTTAAATTTCATCCTAAAATTTAAAATCATAAATCAAAGTGGCTCTCAATTTCATTTTCAAAATACTATGTAGTGTTAAGTGACAAGGTATGATGTCTATACTAATTACAAATACTTAACACATCTCACACTTACTCTTATCTATCAAAAAAGTAAAAAACAAAACACAAATATGACATTTCATCTTCTTCCTTTTTTTTTTCCTCTTCAACTCATTTTTATCCTTTTTTTTTAAAAAAAATTTTGGAAACTATTTTAACTTACGATTCTAAATTTTATTTTATAAGATTTGAGAGATTTTGATTTTTGACTTAAATTTCGGATGTCAAATTGAATTTCACTCTATAAATTAAAAAGCAAAGGGTAAATACATGAATATTTCCAATTTTCATATACATATAAAAAGATAAAAACTAAAAAACTCTAAGGTGAATTATTATTTTAGTTGTCTTAAAAATATGTATTTTTTATTTTTTAATGTGTACGTTAATGATTTTATGTTTATATGAATCATGTAGTCATGTTAAATTTGATCAAATTCTTCTAAAGTTATTATTCAGTTTAAATGAAAAAATAATGTTCTAATCGCTTTTATATTTGTGAATTGTGAGTTTTATTATTTTTAAGTTTCACAATTTTAATTTAAAAAGGATTAGAGTATTACTTTTCTCTAATAAGGGTAAAGTATTGTTTTCATTCGTTACGTTTGGATCGTTTTCTGTATTAGTCCCTAATGTTTAAAACGTCCTATTTTAATCCCAAAACGTTTCAATTTTAATAAATCAAGTCTCAATTCCAATGTTTGTCCCTATTTAATTATTTACAATGTTTAGATCTCTAAAATATGTTTGTATCTCTTCTTGTTAGGACCGTTGCAGGTATATGTGGCACTAACAACTCAGTTTACTATTAAGAAACAACCAAATATATTTAAAAATTAATATTAAAAAAAATAAAAAATAATATAATATAAATAAGAATTACATTATTTTCATCCATGTGTTCCACCTTGACGAAGAAACACTAAGAGAAAAAAACAGAAACATAATTTAGAAATCTAAGCATTGTAAATAATTAAACAATGATGAACATTGGGATTGAAACTTGAATACTTGATTGATTAAAATTGAAACATTTTGGGACCAAAATAAGACGTTTTAAACATGAATAATGCTAGGGAACCAACGTTAGGGAACCAATAGGGAGCTAATGAGTGTAATTAGAGAAATAATGAGTGGTAAACAAAAAAGAGAAAAGAAGAAAAAATGATATTAGCTCCCTATTATCTTCCTAATATTGGCCATCAAGACTTTCTCTTTAAATATAGAGACTAAAATAGAAAATAATCCAAACGTTAAGGACTAAAACAGTACTTTATCCTTCCAATAATAAAAAAATTTGGAGATCTTTTTCTTTTAGCCGTATATCCGTGTTAGGGATGAGACCGAGATGGAGTGGAGAGATGGTAAGGGCTTGTTGGGGCGCCCTTAGGTAGTCATTATCATTCCCAGTTCTAAATCAATCTTTTGCAGAGTCGAAACTTAATTTGATTCTAAAATTTGAATCATAAGTTAAAATAGTCCATAAAATTTAAAATTATTTAAATCTTACCCTGAAATATTACGTGTGTGAGTGCGTGAAAAAAAAATAATATAATGTGTGCGAAAGCATGAAAAAAAATCTTAAAAAGTTATTTTTCCAATTCTATCCAATTTCCAAATAAAATAAAATAAAATACTAAAAGAAAACAAAGGAATCCCGAATCCAGTGTTCCAGTCCAGATCTCCCTCCAACGGGATCAAAAGGCTCGCTTGTGACCAAATTTTCAAAATTAGATTCCCCCGCCATTTAATCCCTCCTAACCTCCAACGCCATTTAAGATTTAACAATTCTCATTCTCAATAAAATATAAATTAACGGTCCTCTCTCTCTCTCTGTCAAATTATATATACCTTCCTCGAATCTCTGAGTTACGCTGTTCAAATCTGCTCCCTATCGTTGTTGTGTTCCCTCCAATTTTCTCAAATGCCTTCCTCTTCTTCCACTTCCAGACAACCAATTCCCCAGTCTCGCAAGCAAAAGTCCCTCGGTCTCTTATGCACCAAGTAATTACTAATTACCCTTCCTCTTACTCACTCTTAATCTAATTATTAATTCTCATTAACACCAAATTAATCACTTCTTTTACTTAATTACTCTAATCCTGCAGTTTCCTGAGCTTGTATAATAGACACGACGTCCAAGTCATCGGCCTTGACGACGCCGCTGCCCGATTAGGTACGCCATTTCTCTATGTTTTCGAACAGATCCAATGACATTGAAGCAAAAAAGAGGGGAAAAGAAGGTTCAGCAACAACTTGTTCATTGTTTCAGGTGTTGAGAGAAGACGGATCTACGATATAGTCAATATTCTCGAGAGCATCGGGGTCAGTTTTCTGAATAGGTTTTGTTAATTGATTCGTGTTCCTGCGTTTGAATTTGATTTGATACGATATATGATATGATAAAATAGGTGCTTGCAAGAAAGGCGAAAAATCAATATACATGGAAAGGCTTTGGCGCAATTCCCGGTGCTTTACATGAACTCAAGGTAATCAATCTTAATTTCAGTATCCGCAGATCTTAATCTTTTTATTATTCGATTCTAAGTTATTAGTGTTAATTCATATTCCATTGAATAGGAAGAGGGATTAAGGGAGAATGCATATGCTTTTGAGGGCGGCAATGACCTAAAAGTGAGTGCAGTTTACAATCTCTGGATTCGCCTCCTTTTTTTTAGGTTTTGATTTGAATTTCTTTTTTGAAAAAAAAAAAGTTATTAGGTTAGTTGAGAGCGGGAAATTAAAATTGAATTAACCTAACTAACCGTACGTTGTAGGTGTCTGATGATGAGGATGATGAAGAAACGTTTTCCAATCCTGGGACCGGGAGTCAAAATGACAAGTGCAATTCCAATTCAAATTCAAATTCAAATTCTGCAACACTTGCCAAATCTCTCAAAAACGGTATTTTTCTTTTCCTCTTTCTTTGTTTTCAAAATTTAAGCATAACTAATTTAGTAGATGTTTATCTAATTATCTTCAGTGATCTGTGGTTAAGGATAATAATGTTATTGTACTCTTGATAAAATCAAAATTACACATGTTTATCAAATTGTATTCTATATGAATGGCTGATTTAGTTCTACGGGTTATAATTCATGGTCATAAGTCTTGAAACTCAAGAACATTGAAATGTAAAGAAACAAGAAAGGGGGGAGTATCCTATCATCCTATGTGAATATACGGTGTTTAGTTAATTAATAAATTGATTAATTGATATATTCTGAAGATTACATGTGCATTGCTTTCAGATAATCGAAGGGAAAAATCATTGGCGCTGCTTACTCAGAATTTTGTAAAGCTATTTGTTTGCTCTAATGTAAGGGTTTCCAAAAGTTTCTACAATATTCTCATTTGAATTATTAATATTTATCTATAAAATTAAAATCTACCAATTCATCAATCTACAGATAGAAATGATCTCCCTTGATGAGGCTGCGAATTTGTTGCTTGGAGATGGCCACAGTTCATCATTAATGAGAAGTAAGTTTAATTTAAACACATTGTTGATTGTTGATATTATAAAAAGTTTTAAGTAATCAAGATGATCTAAGTAAAATCACATTAGATTTACTTATAGACATGATTTCAATTAAAATGAGCATCTAGAAAATCTATTTCCAAATGACAATTAACAAACACTATCCTTTACTTATACTTTTTTTCTGCC
>JASCZI010151180.1:10536-26602 GCA_036250425.1 Stylosanthes scabra | reverse complement strand
TACAGCAAAAGTAAGACGCCTATATGATATTGCAAATGTGTTGTCCTCCATGAACCTTATCGAGAAGGTGATTACCATTACTGATTCTTTATTATTTGTTTATTTGCTGAAAACTTTGGGCTTACCATGTTCTTGTAGTAGACTATGCTACGAGTATGAGGTATGAATTGAATGTATAACACACTTATGAATTGATTGCAGACTCACACCACAGATACAAGAAAACCAGCATTCAGGTGGCTGGGTTTGAGAGGGAAGGCACCAAATCAGTCCATTCACAAAAGTTCAAATACAAATGAATCTAGGAAAAGAGCGTTTGGAAGTGATGTCACAAACATTAGTTTTGAGAGGAACATAGTGGAATTAGGGGACTTTGCCTCTAAGAAGCTCAAAAAACTGGACAATGATAATGGCATAGGTCAAGCAAATGGTTTTCAACAAGGTTCAAAGGGTTTTCAGTTTGGTCCTTTTGCACCTTATGTACCCAAAGTTGGAACACCAGAGAATAATAGTGTGAAGAAGGTTCATGATTGGGACAGTCTAGCACTTAAACATCGTCCACAATACCAAAACCAAGGTAACAAATATTTATTCCATTCTTTGCAAAACTCAGAACAAATATGAACTTTGTTTGATTGATATGATATATAGTCTCTGATGATGGGTTTTGATACAGCTTTGAGAGAACTATTCTCCCATTACATGGAAGCATGGAAATCGTGGTATTCAGAAGTTGCTGGCAAGAATCCAATGCAGATTTAGTAGCTTTATTAGTAATTATGAGTGTGTGACCAATAAATCAAATTCTGTACAGCATTCAGTTGTAGGTTGCATGTTCTCCATGCGACCGCTGAGAGTTACCATTTACGGGTTTTTCAATCGTGATGTTTTAGTTAGGCGGTTTTTTCAGATTCTTTGTCATATTACAAAGTATTAAACTCTATCTGTAGAGGGAAATGCTATGTGCTCTGGTTTTTTAGTTAATTTATGAAAAAAAGAAAATCAAAAAGTTTCAAATTTGTTCATTCCTATAAATTTTAGAAAACTTTATAGATGACCCTCAGAAATGATTACAGTATTAATGCAATTCATGACTTTCTGATTTGAGAGTGCCATGGTGAGAGGCTGAGTCGTAGACTTGTGTACACTAATTTGATTCCCGAAATTGAAAAAATTGCACTATGTTAGTCCCTGGTACCCTTTTCGTTAGAATAATCATAATGCTGTAAAAAGGGTGTCAAGGACTAATATGGTGCAATTTTTCCAATATCAGAGATTATATTAGTGTAATTGGAAAATCGGAGACTAATTCGATGCAACTCGCCAATCTTAGGGACCAAAATAGAGTTTAACTTCACTTGTGGAATAATCATTTCCCAAAGGTTTTCTTAATGATACAGCTCAAACTCGAGATAAGTGGCATTGATAATGGGAACGACATTTCAAAGGTAAAATTGGGAATAACATTTCAGCATGCAATATCCATATCCATACATACATATAGTAAAGCCAACGAGTACCAAATAGCACTCTTCTACATAGACATCCTACACTCAGTCTCACTCCCAAACATAACGAGGTACTGCCTAACCTTTTGGATCTGAGATTCCCAATACCAAATTTATCATGTCTCTATGGTTAATCATCACAGCTTTGAAGGAGACTGGTACCAGCCCCATGGTTCATTAGAGATATACTGAGTAACTTGCTTCACGCTCAAGTAGTTGTCAAGTCCCCTGAAAATATATAAATAAAAGATACTCAATTAAGATATCCTTAAGAAATTATTTATCCATGTTTCACATGAATAAAAGTTACAAGTTTGTTTTCTCTATTGCATTTTTGCAAAAATAAGGGCCTTACCATTCTCCTAATTCGCGACCAAAACCACTACGTTTCGTGCCTCCCCATGGTGCTTGAGAGAAACATGGTTGAGAGCAATTGATCCATACAATTCCAGCCTTAAATGCCTGCGTTGAACCAATACGGTTTACTCAATTATTAAAGACACAATCCAATTATTTCCTTGTTTTCAATGGAACTTAGGATCAGTCTCACCTTAGATACACGATCACATCTTTCAAGGTCATTTGATATCACAGCAGCTCCTAACCCATAGCTGTAAAAAATCAAGGTATACAAAACATGAATATCAATAGACCAGAAAAGGAGGAGAAAAAAGCAAATGGGCGGAGTTAATATCAGAATGCAAAACATCATCATCTCACATGGTGTCATGTGCTAGATCAAGAGCCTCCTCCTCGGTACTAAATGTTTTTACGCAGAGCACGGGTCCAAATACTTCTTCTTTCCAAATTTGCATCGAGGTAGTCACATCCGTGATAATGGTTGGTTCAATGAAAAATCCCTTCTTTAGATGCTGCCATCAAATTTGAGAAAGAAGGGGAATGGGGATCAACTTCATGACGGAAGTACATAACTGAATACACTTCCAAAGAAAGTATAATCATATGATCATTACCTCAGGACGAGATCCACCAGTCAAAATGGTTGCACCCTCACTCTTAGCATTTGAGATAAACTTCAATATTTTTTCATACTGCACCATGAAATTAAAATATTAGACACAAAATCCCAAGGCTCAAAATCAAAAACAGTGTTCTGATCAATAAAATGTTTTGAGCTACAAAACCAAAAGCAAAGATAAATCATAGGAACAGTATAAACAATGTTCCAAAGAAGGTTCCTTGTTCTCTATCATATTCAAATATATCTTGCATTACTTCATAAACAACGTCCAGCAAATATATCTTATATTACTGCATAAGATATGGGGACGTGATCATCATTCCTAACCACAAATTATGTCACGTTATCTTTACATTTTCATTTTGGATATACTTGATATTTACTCCACTGAAGGAGTAGTAAGTAAAGTATCTCGGGTACATAGAAATGAGAAATGGAAGTTATACCTGTCCTTCACTAACAACAGGGCCTAGTCTGCAACCTTCTTCAAAGGGATCTGAAATTTTGATGTTTTTGGCCCATTTTACAAGGGTATCCAAAAATTTTGTTGCTATACTTTCCTGAAACAATAATGATATCCAAGTTTAGCCACTATTGATGTTGATACTATGATTATTCCCATATATGCAAAAATTAAATAAATAAAAATAAAGAAACTAAAAATGTTAAGGGAACGCGTTCATTATTATGGAAGGAGTGCACAATTGTAATCTATTGAACTTACATGAACAATAAGGCGGGAAGTTGCACTGCATATCTGACCATTTGTCCAGAAGCAACCAAAGAGGGTCCATTCAGCAGCTGTTTAAATCATGGGGAAAGAATTAACAACTGTTAAGTTTTATATTAGAACCTTTTTGAATTATGCATGGGTTGTCCAAAACTAATTATCTTTACAGCTTTACTAGGCACTGACCCTTATCAAGATCAACATCCTCAAAAACAATGATTGGGCTTTTTCCACCAAGCTCTAGTGAGACGGGCTGCCAAAGAAACAAAAATTTAGATATTAAATGAACTCATGAAGAAGGGACAATGGGATTACGAAAGCAGCAAAAGCGGTTCATATATCTTATTGAGTTTGGTTGTGAGTGTTCATTCTATCAAATCCAAGGGATAACATGAACTGTACACAATTTGCAGATAATAGTGCTTAGAAATACCTTGACTAATTGTGCAGCAGCTGTCATAACCTTGCTTCCAGTTGCAGAGCTTCCAGTAAAGGCAATCTATTTCAAAAGTTGAAGAAATGGCTGTAAAGTTTTGAAACATACCAGAGAAAGAACAAGATGTAACCCTTTATAATTCTAAATATACTGAAAACTAAATGCAATCTAACCTTGTCTACGTCAGGGTGGGAAGCTAAAGGAGCACCAGCATCGGGGCCTAATCCAGTGAGAATATTTAATACACCCGAAGGAAGGCCCACTTCTTTGCATATGTCAGCCAGCTCCAAACATGTCCTGAAATAAAAGCAAAGCATATAGCTCATGCAAAAGTAGCCAAGACTTAAAAAGAAGCAAGATTTTGCAAGAGCTGCTGAGAAACATACACAGATGCCAATTCAGAAGGCTTCAATATCGCAGCACAACCAGCTGCCAAAGCTGGGGCAACCTTCCATGTAGCCATTAACAGAGGATAGTTCCTAAAACAAGATATCGAGTCAGCCATCAAGATAGCAATGTCGCTAACAGAGTGCGGCGAGAACAATGCACAAACAACTGAATTCCAATCTATCTATCTTTCTTCTTTTTTTTTTTTTCATCCCTAATTTCCTTATATAGAAACTAACTTCTAAATTCTAATGCCAGTTAATAAGGCAAATAAAGAATCCAAGATTGAAGGGAACAAAAAGAAGATACCATGGAGTGATTAATCCAACAACACCAATAGGTTCTCTGAGGACATAGCTCTTGAAAGTTTCCATGGGAAGAGAGACGGGTTCCTTCTGCTTGGAGTCGAGTTTCTCTGCAAGGTCAGCATAGAATTCGAAGCAACCAGCAACATCATCCTAACACAAAAAAATCAACAGTAACACAGAGAATTACACACAAAAATTCAAAAATCAGAAAGAATGATCTGAAATTGAAAGGAGAATTTGAGTACGATATCCCAGGCAGCTTCATCAAGTGGCTTTCCGCAATCAAGGGCTTCAAGCTTAGCGAGTTGATCCTTTCTCTCGATGACTTTGGCAGCGATGGCGCGGAGATAGCGTGCACGGTGAGCGCCGGAAGCAGTTGACCAGTCGTTGCCTTTGTTACGGTTGACTGCTCTCTTAGCGGCGGCGACGGCGGCGTCGACATCCTCCTTGGTGGCAGCTGGAATGTCACCTGAAATTGAAGACAGAAAGAAATGGATCTGAGCGAGCGAGCGCGCGCGAGAGAGAGAGAGAGAGAGAGAAGGGTAAGTAAGTAATTAACCGATGACTTGTTGAGTAGAAGGGTTGATGATTGGAATTCTGTTACTGAGGATGGAGGCTTTCCATTCTCCGTCGATGAAAAGCTGCCGAGTTGGGATTGGGATTGTTGCCATTGTTACGTGTTGTTGATGATGGTGGAATCTGGAAGAAGAGGGAGAAGTGAAGTGAGTGATGATTCGAGAACGGTGATTGCTCATTCATTTTGACTCTCACTGAGACTTTAAAGCTTCTTTTCATTTGTCTCCTTCCCTTCTCTCAGGAATTTTTCACTATTTTTTTAGTGTTTTCTGTTTTTTATTTCTGAAAATAGAAATTTTTTCAAAGTGAATAATGGATATAGGCTTTAGATAATATAATTTCCATATAAAAAAAATATAGTAATCAACAAAACATTAAGTTGTTGTTAATATTGGTTGAATTTTTATGAATTATCTAGTATTATTTCTTTTTTAAGGCGTGAGATAAATTTATGAATATGAATAAATGGTGACAAATGAAGAAAAATCTAACAAGATTCTACGATTTCATCTAATGAGATAATTTTGTTGTTGTTGTTGGGAGTAACATTTTTGCAACCTTTACTGTTGCTAATCTACAGAAAAGAAAATTTAAGACCCACCTCATTTTTTCATGATAAAATTAACTGGTACTATTTTTTTTTAAAAGAAATTTATAAGACATATCATATTATTAACAAATACTCTAGCAAAAAATTACCAAAAAAAAACTCTAGCAAAAATGTTACCAAATTAACATCCATTATTGAATAAGTACCAATATTGGCTTGTGATTAGGTGGATTAGGAAGATGGTGGTCCTAAATCCTAACTTTATGCTCATGGTCATGATAAGATGAGCAATAGAAATGAGTATTACCATATATGATTTTGTCAATTATTACAGCACACATATTATATATTAAACTAGATCTATAATGATATAATCTAACACAACTTTCTAAAAGCCATATATGTTGGGCAATTGATTCACGTGGGATATAAAGCCACAATAATTTAAGTTTCAGTTTAATAAAGCCACATGCACATGTCGCCATCTATCTTATCTTTTCTATATTTAGTAAGTTCATAAAATAGCTTAAACAATATTATTAACTATTAAGTTGTAACCAAAAAAATATTACATATATAATTAAGTCGTAGTATTGTATGTGGTAATGATTTGGGTGATTATGAAACTTAGGTAATATTTGGTTATTAAAAATATAATTAAAATTTAATTTTCAATTATAATTTTTAAATTATTGTGAAAAATTAAAGCCACTAGTGTAGAATTTTTTTTTGGGTAGACAAGGAGGGCCTAAGCCCTTGTTTTTTGGTATTCAGTAGTGTAGAATTCACATATAATGAACTCGAAATATTTTGGTCATGATTAATCCATCATTCTTAATTATTGTTTATTGGGCTACGTTCTTATACTTAGGGCTAGATTTGGATCAATTGAATTTGAATAGTTTGCTTCACATTTTTGGATCTATAAAGCGCTAACTATTTTCAGCCCACGAGTAAATGAGAATATTGGGGTTTGTGTTTCCTAGTTTATTTTTTTCAATGTATTTTGTGAGAATTTGAGGTATTCCTACATTTTGTCCAAAAAAAAAGGTATTCCTACATAAAAAGTAAATAAATAAATAAGTAAATTCATTTGAACCAGTCTTTATAATTTACAGCAGGATTAATAAGACTCATTCATTTAAGTATAGCAGAATAAAAGTTTTATAATTACATAGACGGCAAATCTGCAATTATCCCTTCAAATTTCAACTCACCAAGTTGTTATGTGATACCCTAAATGTGAGCAATTCAATTTACTTTCTTAATTTAAATTCAGACTTTGAAATTGTAGTATGCTTTTTTTTTTTATGTATTTAAAAAACCGTAGTACATTTCTATTACAGCATTTATTGTTAATTAGTGAAGATATTTAATATTAACCATTTAAATTAATCTAATAACTATAAATATATTCTTATATTTTTAAATAAAAATGTCATTTTTACTAGATAGATCTCATATATATATATATATATATATATGACTGGTCAAATTCCATAATGAAAAATCAGCCCTTTGTGCGAAACGTTGACTACGCAAAATGCATGTAAGAACTAAGAAAAGGAAGCTCTTCCCACAGACGTATTATATATGATATATACTATACTAGTTCAATCGTGCAAGTTTAAATAGATGACCAAGTAAAATAAAATTCTATGATGGAAAATTTCAAACCAGCCATATTTGCAGAAACTAACTTGCCTCAAAACAATACGCATTAATAATCCTTTAGACTGATATAAGAACATCCTTATTATTAGACAATTATCGAAAAAGAAAATATAATAACATCCTTATTATTTACATAACATGGAAATATGGAATATTATTAGACATACATCATAAACTAATACAAAAAATAATGGTGTCCCCCAAGAATAAATGAATCCAAAGGCCAAATTGAAGACATAAACAAAGTAATCTATACCATATTCACCTAATTCAAAAAAAAAAAGTGATCTACAAAAGTGATTTGATGAAGAGACAACTGCATATAGCAAGTTTATGAGTGGAGTTTTGATGGAAAAGAAAACAAAAAGAAAAGGTCTAAAGAGTAAAATTAAAGAACTCTATTTTACAATTCAAACCTTTTCTTTCCCTTTTCAAAATCAAAACTCATCTCAATTTTTCTGAGTAGCTTTGGAATACTTGTTCTTGATCCAGTTGAAGCCCGTCGTGGTCCCCTCCTTCAGTTTCTTCACCCCGGTCAAAGCTACGGCTTTGGTCTTGTCAAGACCATGGCCGAGCTTCTCCTTGTATTTAGCAGTGCCGTTGGTCTTCTTGTCATGTCCAACCGTCATAGGGTCAGGCCCATCGTCCCACTGGTCGGCCCATGAAGTTCCATGGGATGAAGAGCTATGTCCATTCATATCTCAAGAATTGAAATTTCAGATGCAAACAGCAAAACCCTCCCTTGATGAGATATTGAAAGTGTTTTGAGATTGTGTTAGATGTTTTCAAATAGGGACTGATTCTATGCCTTTTATAATCACAATTGAAGCGTGTGAAAGGTAGTTGATCTAGAAAGTAATAAACAACTGTATGTAACCACACGTAAGGGTTAAGGTTTGGTACATGGTTAAGGTTATGAACTATAAACGATATCGTGTGGATTTTGGCATGTGGAAATAATAATCATAATTACTATAATTAATGTTATAAAAGGAATTAATTAATATATGTATGTATGTATCTACTAAGCTATGATGTTATATGGCGACCGTGTTCAAAATAGACGCCTAAGAATGGAACCTTCTATTAGTTTATGAAATTTATTGATTGATTTGAATATATATGGTTTTGGACCAACACGAATATAGGACCAATTTATACACGGTTGCTCTTACGCTATAAATTGTAAGGAGGAGGATCCTAGAAGCTTCTAGTTCCCTTAAAGGGTCACATTTTAAATTTAATTTGTATGGTCAAATTCAAATCAAGACAAGAAAATCTAATAAATTGATAGTAGAGGCCACACAAGTAAGAGGGAGCTCAGGTTCCTCATCCCACCAGAATGGACAATAATCAAGTGGGAGTTGAAAATCAACCAAGATAAACATTTGTGGTGGTCAATGTGGATTTCATCAATAGTTTTATGTAATTAGAAAAAATAATTAATTAAATATTTTATTTTTCTTTTTTTTAAATGAAGAAAAATAACAATAGAATTAATAACTAAGTGACAATTAAAAAATAGTGGATACTCGTATAAAAATGTTTCCAAATAAAGTTGATAGTTAAAACAACATGTATTTATATTAAATAATTTAATAAAATGTATCAAAATATCTAACATATTTAATTATTATTTTTCATGAAAATATCTTAAAAAATTGTTCGTTGCCCAGAGTTTTCTAAAAAGGAATATGGTATAGTCTAACTAGCTGAATTATTTATAAATGTGTTAACAATAGCTACTTTTACTGAGTTTTACCAAATCCAACAGGCCTAGCCTAACGAATTTGTTATTAGCTAACAGGTATTTTCACGAATCTGAGTTCCATTTAAAAATTTGTTGCTAGCCCACTGAGTTGCTTCATGGATAAGACGGGATTCGAACCCCAATATTTGCTTAAGTGAACTAATGAGCTAATACTGGACTAATCTAAATTGATTCTTTTATTAGAATTTAGATGTCCCTGAAATTGCTCATGCTGAACTGAAAAAAAAAAAAAAACTGGGTCATGATTTGTGTGGGCTGTGTACCTATGCGGGACTACGCCCCCTTTTATGCTTCACTGGGCTTATGAGGTTATACAAATAAATATTTGAGTAGTCTCCATTTGTTGGGCCCAAGATGTTACCGAAGCCCAGAACTAAAAGGGCCATTCAAAATCAGTGTAGAAAAATAAAATTCAAAATCACTATCCATCAAGACCCAGAAAAAAAAAAAGAAATCCATTATCGGTTTTGGCCTTTCAGTTTTCGGTGACTTATCCTTAGACTGAGTTGTCATTGACAGAAGCGAAGGCGGGGACCAAGCAGTCAACTACAGACAATTAAAATGGCTTGTTTCTTTCATGTTGTACCAAGTTTAGTAGTGTCCCTAAACATGCATTTTAATCATCAATTACTTTCTCACTTCATTCATGCTGTCCTATACATATATAATTTTCTCATCTATTTTGGGTATTCTACCAACATGCATATTTATTCTCTAAACTATCTAGATGCAAATAATGGACAAATTAAAATAAATTTGGTTAATTAGAAACTATACAACATAAAAAAAATTTCAGATATTTCAATAATAGAGGTATTTAAGTGATTTTAGCATCAGCGGCTGAAGTATATTTTTTTTTTCAAGGTATCCCTCAATCCGACAAGGACTAATCTTCGTAGATTCAAGCTCCATTTAAGGTTTGCCGCTGGGTGCTGCATTACTGCATGCACAAGGCGGTACTTAAACCCTGACTCTTGTTTAAGCGGTTTAATGAGCTAATTAATAGACCAACTCAAGTTGATTTCTGCTAAAGTATTTCTAAAATGCATGCCAGAAAAGATCAACATATAGCTCCAACGACCCTGATGAAGCCTTAATTAACAACGTGGCCTTTTAAATCTGCATAGCTAGGCATTATTAATTATACGCATCTACTTTAGTTTTCATGGGTTAGGTTCAAAAAATTAAATTAGGCATGGTGTTGTTAATTTCTTATACGTTATGGTCCACCTAGCTCCCTCAATGTCATTGGACCCTTCTACATAATCATCATCAAATTATAGAGCAAAAATAATCACACTCATGAGAGATCGAGTGCTCAAATGAAATCATAGGAGTTGGCAAATTAAAAGATGTGAACGTGTCAAAATAGAAGAATGGACCTTCATTAAATGAATGGTGGGACATAGAAAAGAAAATGCATGGAGCAAAAGCGTACACATAAGTACAATATATCAAAAAACAACGACAAAGTCAGATCAGATAGATATATTTGAACTGTGTGTTAACCAGAGAGCATAGAAAATGGAAGCTCATAGTCATAGGAGGGTCCAATTTAAAATTGATGTGTGAGATTGAATTGAGAAGTAGTTAAATTAAAGGAGATATGAGGCAAGAAAACTAAATGAAGGGTTGTAGTTAATAACAATAATTTTGGCACTACTGCTAAGTAGGGTCCATAGTAGGATCTTGGAGTATATTAGTCAATCCTATATATATATCCCATCTTGAGAGGGTTTTATTATTCATCATTTCATTCTGCTCAAAATTTTTAAACCAAAATATGCTATATAAGAGTTTAACCCTAGATAGTTAATATTTTTTAGCTAATATTAATATCACCAGCTAATATTTTTTAAATTATTTTTTATCGTAAAATAATTTTACACCATTTAAAAGTTTATCGTTGTTCACTAAATTATTGTATACATAAAACAAAATTCGCACATTCAATATTTATTTAAGCGGATTAGTAACGAGCTAATTACTAGACTAAATTGGTTATAGCTATAATGACATATAGTTTAGTGGAGGTAAATTTCAAAGTCTACTCTAATAATGTCCCTATCGTAATGTCAAACAACGTAACGAGCATAAGAAAGAAACGCAAGAAAGAAACAAAAATCTTAGCTTGTTATAATTAAATAATAATGTTAGTTTAATAAAGAAGTCAAATTCTTTTGGTGAATGTCAACTAATTATTTTCAAATTATTTTTTTATTTTAAAATTTAAATTCTAAACTTTAAACTCTAAATTATCAAGATTAAAAATATAATTTTACAATTAAAAAATTATATAATATTAACTAATTACAATTTAACAATAACACTTTATATACACGCATCCATGCATGCATTTCAATAAAAATAACTCATTTTTTTTAATTGTCGTGACTCAATTTTTATGATAGACTTCGTTATTTTTGTGATAGATGCGTGAATTTATTATGTATGAAAACACACCGATAAATACATGAATATATGTGAAAAAAATTATTTCTAAATAATCTAATTCTCAATTAAATATATATTCAGTCAACAAGTTTGGAGTAAGGAGATCATATTTGGTTTTGAAAAGGATATCTTATAGAAATTCATATATTCTGCCCAACAATAATAATGATTGAAAAAAAAGAAAATGGCATATATAAGAGGACCGAATTCCCTAACCCCCTATACTATATATATTAATTGGTGCATGACTCGTTAAGTTATTAGTTAGGACCTAACGAGAGTAATGTCTATTGTTTTTTCCTCTCCATTCTTTCAAGTTTCATCTACATCCTACAAGGCTACAAGTTGGCTTTATATCCTTTTGATGACTTAATGAATAATTGGATTAATTTCTTCACATTTACATCATTAACCATTAACCAAATATATGTGTATAAAAATATCTAGAGGGCACTTTCATAGTTCTCTTTTTGGAGGCGTCTATATGCATGGTAGCTAGCTAGCCTGCTTATTGCTTTTTAATCCTAATTAATATCTTCAAACAAAAAATTGATTAGTCTCTTTCCATAGCCGAAAACCAATAAATAAGACATCTTATTTAATGTCCATAATATATATAATAGTAAGTTTTTTTTTTAATTCATTTATAAGCAGGGTGTTAAAATATATAACGGTTGGATTATTTCCTTGTGAATTGTGATCTCAAAGTCATATTCAAGTCGTGAAATTTGTTAAGGATACAATCAATAAATTATTAGGCTGTATATGTTATATCTTTTAGAATCTCGTGCATATATATAACCTTGTAGTTGATATCATAAGAATAAGCTCTAAAAGTTGTATTCGGGTTATAATTTGTGGAAACCCTAATAACGCGCCTTTGCATGGGGTAGGAGAGAGTAGGTTTAAAAAAGAAAAAAACTAATAACTCGTGGAATTTGTTTCTGTTGAACCCAAAGTTTTGATAATTGTTCTGAAACAAAGACACTGCTAGTATTCAAGAGAATTTAATTTGATGTTACCTATACCCTAACTAAGTTAACTAGAGCATTTTGTACCAGTAATTCATTGGTCAGGATAAATCTTTAAATAAAACTCAAAATTACGATAGATTAATATTTGACCTGTCGAGAGCATTTTGCGTGAGTTAAGATAGGAAAATAATTAGGATCATCTCACTATTTTTTTTCTTTTTTTCTTATATCAAATATTATTTGAATTTAAGATCGGTGTCTAATTTAACTACTAGAACTATATATGTCAAGTTGTGAACCCTGTTATTTGCTTGGTGCATATTTTGATTTTGGTTCCTTTTTATTTTTTCCCACTTGTTCCTCTCTTATATAAAGTCGGTGTATTATTGTTATATATATGGCATATATCATATTGGCATGGATGAAAGTTGTTAATATGACATTTTTGCTTTAGACAAGGAACGTGATCCTTGCGATACACCTTTATTATTACTAATGGTGAATAGAAACACACAATTAGGGTAGTGACCCTCCCTTTAATTAGGATAGTTACGCCCTACCCACCCCATATATATATATATGCTCCTTAATAACTTCAAATCAATATTTTCTCATGTTTTATTATAAAATAAAGTAGATACTTTAAAATTAAGGTAGGACATCTCAGCAAAAAAAAAAAAAATTAAGGTAGGACAAATTAAATAAAGATACTAGTACAGTTAAGGTCACTAATAAAAGGTAGTTTTCATAAAAGTTTAACTAATAAAAAAATTAATTTTTTTACTAATAATATAATTTAAAAAATAATGTTCTAAAGATACTTATAAGTTAACTTTAATAATGCAGATAGATATTTTTCAAGTGATTAAAACGAGTTAGAATATGATATTATAGCACATCCATGCATCTAATCAAATGAAGGTGAAGTAATAATAATCCTCCAAGGCCGACACAGCCTCACATGTTTCTCATGTACTTACCAATAGTTGTAGTGATGAGAATAATTTGATCAAGTAAATATATATGATGGCCACACGTAACAAAATCATTATTTGTATTTAGATATTTATTAGATATAGACATACACTGTCACTCCTTATTTAGCTTTTGTATATGTTATATGTCAATCAATCAAAATAATATAAAATCAATCAAAACCATTATGTGGCTTCTCTTTAATCTTATTAAGATATATAATATAGCCTACTTGTATGTTGGTTGGTTTGTTTTAATAACTGAACCAACAACTTGCTTATCCATAAAAAACATGAAAACCCCACAAAGCAATCTCACTGCATATACTGTTAAACCATTATTTTTGCCATCTTCTCTATCACTCACCCATTTTAATATAGGCAAAGGTTATGGTATCTTCTCTAATTTAGGATAATTTATTTTTCTTAATATATTAACTTATAACTAATTTAATAAATATTTTTTTTAAATAAATATTTTTTTAATTTGAATATATACAATTAATTATCTATCTTCTAATTTCTATTAAATTTGATTAAGAATAACTATAAAGAATAAAAAACGATGTAATATATTATTTGTTTTTTTATATGATAGAAAAAGATGAAAAAAAATTATATTATTTATTCTTCTTGTAATAAAAATATAAAATATCACACGAAACTCTTATTTAAATAAAATTATATTTTTAAACTTCAAAAATATTATTTATTGAATTAATTATAAATTAATATATTAAAAAAGTATAGTAACCTCCACTTTTAATATATGACACTAAACATGAAATAATAATTCATTACGAATTTCATTTAAGAATATATCATTATCAATGAATTATATACAAAACAAAATTTGATCTTTAAGTAATTATTTAACCATATAAATAAATTCATCATGGGACAATCCCAACTTGTTTCTTAATTTTTATATATTTATATCTTATAACATCATCACTCTACTTATTAATTAGCTTTTGCCACATAGAAATCAATTAAGCCATGTGAATCACAATGGAGCTCCACAGGTTCAACAGCACAAGTTCTTCATCCGATTACTCCAACCACCATAACCAAACCTCTTTGTCCTCACAACCCAGCCTCGCTTCAGTACCTTCCCTCAACAACAACAACTACCATTATTCATCTTCTAATTATCCAACTGCCTCACACAACTGCATCGCCACCCTCAAAGGCAACAACTACTACACATCCTCCTTAACCCTCTCCTCTAAATTCCTCTACACTGGCTCCTCCGACAGAGAAATTAGGTCATGGTCCAAACAATCATTACTAACTACTACTACTAATGTAGTCCTTGCCGGAAAGGGTGCAGTCAAGTCTCTAGTTGTTCACTCCGATAAGCTTTTCAGTGCTCACCAAGACAACAAAATTAGGGTTTGGAAGATCACCAACACCGTTAACAATGATCACGATCAAGATCATGACCATGAGCAGAAGTACACGCATTTGGCCACGCTTCCGACGCTCAGCGACCGTGTCTCGAAGCTGTTACTCCCCAAGAACCACGTTAGAATCCGGAGGCACAAGAAGTCCACGTGGGTTCACCACGTGGACGCGGTGTCCTGTCTCGCCCTGTCCAGAGACGGAGCCTTGTTGTACTCCGTCTCGTGGGACAGGACGATCAAGATTTGGCGAACGAGAGACTTCGCGTGCTTGGAATCAGTGACGAACGCACACGATGATGCCATCAACGCAGTCGCGGTTTCCAACGATGGACGCGTGTACACAGGATCAGCAGACAAAAGAATCAAGGTTTGGATGAAGGGAGAAAAAAGTAGCAAAAGCAAAAAGAAAAACAAACTCTATCTTGTGAACACCTTGGAGAAACACAAGTCTGGGATCAACGCTTTGGCGCTTAACGGCGACGGTTCGTTACTATATTCCGGTGCGTGTGATAGATCAATACTGGTATGGGCGAAGGAAGAAGGAGGAGGAGGAGGAGAAGGAGAAGGTGGTGGTGATGGAAAAATGGTGGTGGTGGGTGCGCTTAGGGGGCACCGTAGGTCTATACTTTGCTTGGTGGTGGTGATGGATTTTGTGGTGAGTGGTTCGGAGGACAAAACGATTCGTGTTTGGAGGGGTTTTGGCGGGAGAGAGTATAGTTGTGTGGCGGTATTGGAAGGGCATAGAGGACCAATTAAGAGCCTAACCGCCATGGTTGATGATCCTTCAGAAGCATCGTTTGTTGTCTATAGTGGCAGTTTGGACTGCGACATTAAGGTTTGGAAGGTTTTTGTTCCTCTTCTCTGAATTTACTTCTATGCAGGACCATGCTTCTTAATTAATTCTTCTTCTTTTTTTTCTTCTCTTATTCAAAATTTTAGAATATACGTATACGTACCATTATAAACTCAAAACATAATGTGTAAATTTATCCATATTTTCTTTCTTTTCTCTCAACTACCTCTCGGATAAACATGAATTCAACAGCAGTTTAATTTGTACATTTCTCTTCTCCCCTTTTTTTTTCCCTTCCTATCTTGCCTTCTATCTCTCTATAAATTCCGTAAATGCAAATTAAGGGAACCTGTTGAGACTTTCATCCTTTCTCTACTCTCATCTTTCTTTTTGTATATTTAAATTAAGAAAATTTTGATATTATTTTGTATTTTATTTGGTATTAATGACTAATTACATGCAAAAAACAATAAATTGTGCTTGACCCTACCGTAGCACCGTACCGCCGATTGAAAGAATATGCAAAACCAACATAGATCCTTC
>JASCZI010151180.1:0-10430 GCA_036250425.1 Stylosanthes scabra | reverse complement strand
TATATATATATATATATATATATATATATATATATATATATCGTCGTTATCCTTTTCCGTTGATGTTAGCGTTACCGTGCTGCTTGGTGCCTCTGCTTTGCCTGCTTCGTTTGTCACTGAAACTGCTTGGTGCCTTTGCTTTTGCTACTTCTGTAATTTGTGTCTTTTTCATGCGCCTGGTGTTTATCAAATTGGGGGACAAGATTCTTTGCCTCTTTCTTAAGTAATTAACCCGAAAAAGAAATCGATCGAGAGAAGACAATATTATTTGGAAATTTAGCATAAGATACTCGGTTTTTAGCATGAGTTTGTTTATTGGTTAATTTATTCAACTTTTCATTATCTTTAATTCAAAAGTTACAGACGTCCAGTCACCCAAAAAATGTAAGTCACCAAAAAAAATTCAAAAGACGTACCTGAAGAAAGACATTGTTTACGCGGTGCATGTACCCCTTATAAATAAGTAACTTTTCTAGTAAGTAACTTAGTTGATTTAGTGATCAGTTTAATAGTTACTAACTAATGGATAAAATAAAGTTCAATTTTGAAGAGAGAATAATAGTAACAAGTAACAGAATATGAGCAACATTTCCTACAATTTTCAAATGTGGGTTTGATAAAAAGAATATTGTAATCAATAATGGATTATTTTTAAAGAGTTCAAAATATAATTATACTTGAGTATGTCGCGAATATAGTATATCGAGTTGTAACAAGTCAAGTTCGAGCCACTAGCTCACTGGTTATCTCCACTTAGTTACATTGCAACTCTACAATGCGTGAAATAAATTCCATATCCAAGTAGACTAGCATAAATTAATATAAAATCTATCTAATTTTTTTTTATGAAAGAATGGATAAAAGTACACATTTTTTACGGACAAAAAAACACAATTTATTTAATTAGTCAAAAGTACATACGAATAATACTCTTCCTTATTCTTTGGGAGACAAAAAGTTTACGGTGAGCTTAGCTGACATAGGGATAAATGTGTCTAACGGAATATATCATTCGTGTGTACATTTGACTCATTAAATAAATGATGTGTACTTTTGTCCTCCCCGTGAAAAATGATGTCTACTTTTATACATTCTTCCTTTTTTTCACCGTATATATGCGTAAAAAGGGTCAAAACAGCAACAATTTAGAAAATTTAGTGGGCTGAAGACCTGAACACTCGCTGGATCAAATTTAATTGCTGTAATTTATACAAAAGAATCTCTTTCATGGTGGCAAAAGAATGTGTAATTCTCAGCCAAGGTGGAATTCCATGTTCTATTGGGCAGCCAGGCAGGAAAAACAGAAAAGGAAGATTGAACATCCACATCAATTACAATGGTTCTTTAGCAGGTGTACCTGGATCACGGGGATATTTCATCGGAGTGGAACGATCCTTTGAGCATATGACAGCAGTCCGTTGACCGTATGGACTTTGAGAATCAACTGGACATGACAAAATTAATGTGAAGTTACTTCCACAAGCTTTGTCTGTTTATCCACTGACAAAACTATCATATAAATAAATAGGAAAGATTCTGTTCCAGAAATTGTCAGATATAGCATAACCACTAGGCATCCAAATGTAAGGGAACAATGGCTGATGCTCTAAGCAAATCAATAATTTGTGAAATTTAAGGGTGTGGTATATTGTGCATATAAGTGTTCTTTAACAAGTAAGGCTTTGATAAATTAGTGTAGGCTTAAGGATGATGAGTAACTTTCCTTAGAGATATATCGAAATTTTGAGCTTGTACCGAAATTGAATAGCAAGCTTATATCAACTAAGCAAAAAAGTTATTCCCTCCATTCTTCCTGTTATAATTTGATTAACTCTTCTTTTGTCTTTCAGCATCAGTGATCATTCACCACAAAATCTGAATGTTCAATGCTATCACTACACCAATGTACCATGCTAAACGGAACCATGATACCCAACTTTGTAAGATCGAAAATTCTTGCCCAAGTTTTACAGTTTACTAAGAGACTCCAAAAGCCATTAGAGCATCACTATTTAGCAACCCAACAGTGACTGGCAAAGACTTTAAACTCCCTAGTACCTACTGTTTTTTCCACATTTTTCCACATTACTGCCCATGGAGCGTTGTATTTGCCCCAAAAACAAAGGGAAAAGTACCCACGAATATCAAGCACAGGTTCCAGCCAAGAATGAAATTACAAAACAGAATCAACTTATATGATGACTAGCACATTGAATAAGGGGGGAAATCAATCTTTCCATTTCACGGAGAAAATAGAGACCTATATTCACAGGTTTACAAATGGAAGTCTCATCTCAGAAAATTATCAAAATTTTGAAATTTGAAACCAGTGAAAATAATTGCAAAAATCAAAGTGGCAAGGATGAGTTTGAAAGGTTTTAAGATGTGTACCAGAGCACACTTGCAATAGAGAAGCACCCATCTTCTGGATGGCACTTTCAGCTTTCTTAACTTCATCCTGTCCAGATTCGTCACATAGGATGGCATTGCATCGTTAAAAAATTCAAATATCCATGAAATACAGACGATAGTGCATCATGACTTGGGATGTACAAGTAACCCAAAATACATAATAAAATATGGATTTAAACATTTTTACACAATCATCTAATCACACATTGCCAAGCATCTAGAAAAAGTTTGACTACTACAATTGCCAACTTAAGGGAAATTCTTTTAACGAAGTGCATATGCCAACACATGATTGGATGTTAGCTTAAAAACCCTGGAGTGGCAGTAGATCATATTTAAACCCAGAAAATAATAGCATATATAATTATAGACAAATTGAACAGCCATTTTATTTGTGGGAATAGAAAAAGAACTAAAAATGGCAGACTTAACTTTCATTCAGGAAAATAAATCAACATTCACTTTTTCTGTGGAAGATCAGAAGAAAATAACAATGTATCCAAAAATATTAATAGATCACACTCTCAAATCTCAATGTATGCAACCAAATGCCAACGACTGAACAAGGGGGCCATTAGGCTACAAATAACACACTCTTGAACTTGAACTAGAGGATGCGTGGACAAAATACTTCTTTAATACTTGGAAAACAAGGCACAATAGTTCTACTTCCTAGCAGAGTTGTTGCTCAATATAAGAATATGATCGACACCGGTAAAATACAAATCAGATATATGACTTAGTAAACAGATTAGCACAATTCTGGTGACACATAAAGGCAAGATAGTAAAATCAACTTGACATTTTTCTGATGTTTCTTGTAGGAAAGCAACCAACCATTAATCGGCAGAAGATATGATTAAAAGCTTCAAATTAAATTTCTAGCTTTGTTACATACCTCAGGGTCATGGCCCTTAGCAGCAATAAACAATCCGCCAACACGAACAAGTGGAAGACAATACTCGGCTGGGAGTGTGGTAACAACAATCAAACATACAGGAATAAGAAATTACCAAGTGTTGAAGTAGCACAGAATTATATCAGGATGTCCATTAACTACCTAACACTCTCATTTCTGCAACTGCCCTAGCCACTGCTATGTCAAATTGCTCTCTGAAGCAATGATTCTGCCCCAAACTCTGTCCTATGCAAAATAGCAGACATATTTTTAGGAATACAAAGGCAAAATAGAAACCAAAATGATGCAAGGTGGAGATTCTTTTGCAGTGTTCAGCTTCTTAGTTTTCTTTTTCCATCCCACATTCATAAATTAAGAATGCTATCATGCCACACAACATAAAAAAGCTGCAAGTCGATTCTAAATAACATCACATGCATTGAAAATGGTAAAGGAGATTGGCATTCAAATTCAATACATTAACTACATAAGAAACTGAAATTAAAAGTTAAAAAATGACCAAATGGCAAAATTTGTACGGAAGCGAATGTGTTACCTCTGCTCTTCCTCTTACTATCTGGATATTTGATGAACCGATGACTCCAACAACATGCTCCAAGAAGACGCATCTCTTGTTCATAGACTCCATCAGCGTCACTTCCCATTCTACTCCATTTCAATCGCAAAAACAGAGAGAAAATCACAACTCACAAAAAAAACCTAAGAACTGAATCTACTCCATTTCCGTTGAGAAGGAGAAATTCACCTGGACAAGCTATGGCCAAAACAACTCCGGGAAGACCAGCACCTGTTCCAACGTCGACGAGGCTAAGCTTCTCATCGGAGGAATCGCCGCAGCGCGTGCGGTAGCAATCCCTGAGAGGAGGGAGGATTGCGAGCGAATCCTCGACGTGCCTCTCCATGACTTCGTCGGCGTCTTTGACTGCGGTGAGATTCATGCGCTGCAATTGAAAACGCGGAAATGAAGTGTTAATGCAGTTGAAGAATTGAAAGAATAAGAGAGTATGTATGAATGTATACCTTGTTCCATTGGAGAAGAGCGTGAACGTAGAGATGGATCTGGTGTCTCTGGCGGGAGGATAGGGTTTGGAAGTGGGAGAGAGTGGCGAGGGATTTGACGGTGGCTTTGCGGTGGGAGAAAGCGATGGGTTTGATTTTGTTGGACGGAAGGTGTTTGAAGAAAGTCGCAAGAGAGAAAGAGTGAAAGTTGAGAAGCATGCAGCGACTGTTACTAAGCAACATTTCCCCGCGCTTCACACAAAAGAAAACCGTAACAGTTGAAATATATTTTTTTCTTCTTTTTTTTTGGTAAACGAAATCTTATCAGTCATGGGCTTATTATAGCTGATATTGTGTCTTTATTGTAGGATGACTGAATTTTTGGGACATCTTTATAGGGATCTGTTTTGTCCAAACCATTGTAAACCAATAACCCATAAGGGCCATAACCAAGAATGAATGTACTTTTATAACAAAAAAAAAAGAATGAATGCAGTTAAATATCAGAAGTCTTAGGTCCAAAAAAAACAGTCAAATCAACTAACTACTAATAACTATATACAGTAATGCTTCCTCAATTACATTACTACCCTTAATACATACAATGAAGCATGCAAATCAACTCCAACCTTAATATACATATTCTCATGCATGTTTTCATCAATTAATATTTGCCTATTTCTTCGGTATAATAATACTATTCATATACCAAATAATCACTATGCTTGTATAAAATTTACAAGAATAATACAAATTATTAGTTATTAGGAAATAACAAACAATATAATTTTTTAATATAAAAGATGTAAAGTAAATGACCATTTTTTTTTGGCAAACATTTATTATTTTACCTATGTTATTAATAGTGTATATTCAATACTTTAATAAACAAAATTCATATATCTCCTCACGCCAACTCACCTGAGTTAGTTTGGGTTGAAATAATTAAGGAGAAATAACAAAGGGAACATAGCACACTGTGCACTTTATATATGTTAGTTTGGGTTTAGAGTATGTTTTTTTATGTGGCAAAAAGATTTGAATATCTGAAAAAGAATTCCACTACTTTAATTATTTCTAGAGCTCCACTTTTCCATCAAACTAATATAATTTGCCACATTTTCGTCCACTCACAATAGAAGAAAGTGGAAGAAAAGGCTGGCTCATGCGCAACTTTATCAGGGTCAAACATAAAGTCATAAACCAAGGGGTTTTTTAATTTTTAGATATCATAATAGGTTAACTTATAATTATAACATACAAGAGTTTAAAAACAATATCATGTTTGTCCTCAATAATGCTCAGATAAGATTTCTAACAACGGTTAAAAGGACCACTTCTCCACTTGAACAAAATGGTCAAGCTAATTCTTCACAAGCTAAGTTACAGTTAGAAATAAAAGAAAAAAAAATGTTGAAATTTATTACGGTTAAATTTATAATTATTTTTATTGTATATGTAAATAAATTTTAGTATTTTAATTTAAAGATAATTAAATTTTTAGATTTTTGTTTTTTATTTATCAATTTTGTTATTTTAGAGAAATTTGAGCCGTTAAAAATATTAGACAAATTTAATTAAATATTTTTGTATCAATTGGAAAATTTTGATGGAGAATAGACTAAAAAAGGAAGATATATAGGATAGGTTTTTAGGTGATATATATAGGAGGAATTTTCTGATACGCTGTAAATAAAGTGAAGCCATAAAAGCTGGTTGGGGGCGTCCGGCAAGAATGTTGAAAAGAAAGAAAGACTAATATTAAAATTAAAAATATTAATTAATTGTATAAGAGATGCATGTTTTACATTATATATGAAAAATATTTCTGTAAATAAAAATTCTTTATCCTTCTAATTGATATGTATACTTCTAAATAATTACCCTTTTAACTATTAATAATATAAATTTTTTAGAATACTGTTATATATCTTAAAGTTTTTTAAATCTTTAAATATTATACTACTTCATGCTAAATATTTACCTTTTTTTAAATTTAAAATAATAATATACAATTAAATTAAATTGTACTACATATATAGTGGTAGAATCAAGAAGAATCATGAGTCATGAAAACCAGGGTATATATATAGGTACTGGACAGACATTCAAAATACATATGCTTATTATTATATCTGGGAAGAATCTTTTCCTCTATCTATGTAAACAATGAATTATTGCTTTCAAGCATCTGAATGCCGGGTGCATTATTATTATTATTTCGAACGAAACAGTAACTAACATTTTTGTCCCCATAAGCTTCCTGCTTTTTTCCAGTAACAAGAGCCATCCACTACTACACTCATAACCTTAGGCCACATAATATTCTAAGGTGGAAACTCACATAAGTTTAATTTAACGTGAAATCGTTATTTTAAAATTATTAAATTATTTAATGATATTTAATAAATGATTTCACATGAATTCAATTACATTTAAATATTCATCGTATTATTCTTTAATTTTAATCTTTCTATTTATGTATGTGTCATTTTCCTCTTAATTTTTTTCATCAATATATATATATATAAAGAGCCAACATATAAGATATTTATCTATTTTTTAGATGTAATTCTAATATTTTATTTTTGGTGATTTCTATAAATGTAAACTTTTTTATGTGAAAAAAAATATACACAAATATATTATACTAATGATTTAATAAGAAAAAATCATGTTATTCTCTCATGTCTCAAACATCTGGCACATAAGTCAGTTCTTTTTATGACTTTCTCATTGTTTATTCTCATCGGTATAAATGTTTCTTTGTACTGCCAAATTCTATCTTTAACTAAACCCCATAAAGGTTGTTATAAGCATTTCATATCCACTACTCCATATACAGTCATAAACAGCCTTTTACTGTTTTCGAATATAAAAAACACTGTTTATGATGAATATGATATAGCTACTAGGGAGTTGTAAACCCTAATTAAAATATATATATATCACCTCATTCAATTCACCATATATAGTTTAGTACAAAAGATCTAAATCCCTAGTATATATTTTCACAAAGTACCAATTGATGAATATTTTATTTATATAAAGAGGACATTGTGACTACCCTTCATCGATAGGATATAATAATTCATATTGTCTCATTTTATTAATTTAATTTTTTTAAATAATTTTATGATATGATATTAAAATTATATAACAAAGAAAAATATTTAGATTGATCCTTATTGAAAAACAAAAATCTAACCTACATAATATAAAATAAAAAGAGAAAGGAAAGTTTATACAAAAATTCACATAAATTAGTGCTTAGGTTACAAAAAACGAATAAATTTTAATTTATTTATTAAGAATCAAATAATAATTTTCGTATTATATATCTTGTGTTGAAATTAAATCATGAGAGGAAAAAAAGTTGTGAAAAAAGAAAAATTAAAAACATCCCACACACATGCAGCTAAATTTGATTGGATGTTACACTACTGTGGAGAGACAGAAATGCAAAGAACAGTGGCATGGATAAGAAGGTGATGATAATTTTTCTCCATGGAAAATGAAAGAGAATGATGATGAATGATGAATTATGAATTATGAATGGGGTCATCATCTTTCCTTTTACTCACGAAACAAGAGCTGGACGCCATAAAAAAGTGTTGGCACCATGGTTTTCCTTATATATTATCCGTTTCATCCATGCTATATAAGAAACCTTAGCTTGTTTGGTGTCTAGATCCTAGAGGCTAAATTAAATGCTTAAATAAATAAGAGAGTTATGGGGGGGAAATTAAAATTAAAAAGAGAAGATGTACTATACTGAGAAATTGTGAGATTTATTATTGATTGAAGTCTAAATATTAAAAAATTAAAGCTAAAATTTAAATATATAATTTATAATTATTTATGAGATTATAATGGAGCTATATATACGAAAATCAATATCATTAATCGGTTACCATATTAAAATACATGGTTACTGTTCATTAACTTTTTTTTAATTATATACTATTTTTATAATTGATTAGTTTGATGGAAAAATATATAATATACGAGCATAAAATTGAACGAATAAAATATAATTTAAATAATATTTTTTCGTTTTTCCTAATAAAGATTTTGAATTCGAGCATATCTTTAATTAAAAAAAACATACATAAATTTAAATTTATTTATCAATTTTTCAATACTGGAATCTCTGACTTTTACCTTTTCTATATATATATATATATATAAGTAATAAAAATCTTAAAGATGATTAGAAAAACTCTTACTTATTTCAATAATGCACATATGATTTTTAATAATAACTAAATTTTTTTTATTTTATTAATAATCTAAATATATAAATAATTAATAATAATTGGATAATATTTTTTATGTTTAAAAGCCCTAAGTACATACAAAAAATTAATTATCAATCAAATCAGTCATTATTTATATGTATATTTATACATAAATACATATATTATTTATCTTATTTTTATAATATATTACCGTATTATATTCTAATATGTATTATATACAAATAACTTATTTAATGGTTTGTTTTGTTATTATTTTTTTTTTAGTAAATATTGCACCTAATAAATTTTAGAATCAACAATTGTATATATACACTAAAAATTTGAAGGGATCAAAAAATACATCCAACTTATGACTTAAACTATATAATTTTGTCCATCATTAATTATATTTTGGCTTCAAATTTTTCATAATTTTATCATTTTTACTACTTTTTAATATCTTTTGCCAGAGAATAATGCTATTCATACATTCTTTTATCAAACATCACCTTTACATTCGTATAAAAATACGGTTATTATAGGCGAACCACAAAAAAAATGGTGATTAATGTCTCAATCATCGTATTTTATATGGATGTCAATTTGATGTTTATGAAAAGGGTGCGAGGACAGCGGAACCGTCTTTGCCACGGTAGAAAAGAAGGTAAGAGAAAGAGATGAGAGTGCTATGATGATAACTAGGGTGCCTTTCTCTTTCTTTATTTGTGAGTGTGTGAGAGAGGGGGGGGGGGGAGAGGGGTGGGGGATGAATATGATGATGATGGCATGAAGTAGCTTGGATTTTTGTTAAAGGTTTGAAATTTGAAGGGCATTCAGATTCAGCAATCATAATCATGATGCCTTCTTTCTCTCTCTTCTCTCTCATTCTTCTTCGCCATCATCATTACCCCCTCACTACTCCACTTTCCTTTATCAGAAACATCATCATCACCTCCACCATCATCACCCTTTTTCTCATCTTCTTCTTCATCTCACCAATTACAATCACCATGGTAACCATCCACACAAACCACAACAAGAAGCAACACAAGGAGAACAACAACTACTTCTTCCTACCAAAACCCTAGCTCCTACCGCTACTATATAATTTCAAGCAAGGTTGTTCTTGATGCGTTTGATGAAGCTTTTGCTGCTTTATGTTATCATCACATACATCAAGATCCAATAACAATTAAGCATACTTCTTGGGGAATCAAGCTTCTCGGTCCGATCCATTTTTTGTGTGTTTTTCTCTCTCTCTATCGCTACTACAAGTTCGTATATTCCATGTTATTATTATTATTCACTTTCAAGATTCGCTGAATTAATTAAGGATCTATCTACTATATGTTACGTTATTATTAATTAGCTTAGCTTGCTTTGCTAATTAATTTATTAATTATTCGCTATTATTGATTGTTCAATCTCCTTATCTCTTTCTCTGGGAATATTATTGGAACTGTTATATATTATTGTTACTTAGCTTGTGTAGTGTTTACTATTTACTATTTAGTAGTTGATTGATAATCTGATATGATGAATCTTTATTGGTGCAACATATATATACTTCATTTTTCTTGGCCAGGGAAATCAATAGTAAAATAAGGTGAATGAATAATGAAGGACATATGTAATTATTTATTTTTTAGTTATCATTAAATGTTTGATTTACTTAATTTCTTAGCTTTGATATAATCATGCAAAGTAGATAGTTCTGGTGAGGAGAATCTCTCGTATATATATTCTCTGATCTTTCCCTGGCAACCCTACTTTAATTTTTCATCGGTATGTCCATTGACTCCATTCCCATCCATTATTCCATTAAATATATATATATATATATATATATATATATATAT
>JASCZI010151179.1:51701-80132 GCA_036250425.1 Stylosanthes scabra | reverse complement strand
GTCATGTCTTCTACTCTGAAAGTATTCTCCTGTTGGGTTCCTTTTCTTTTGTATCTTCAGCATCTGAGAGAACAAAAACATTCTGTCTGGATTTACTCTCTAGAGTATTTATAGAGAAATGTCAGTTACTTGGTTCATTTGCAGAACATTTTCCTGATCTCTTAGCTGGAATTGGTTATGCTTTATCATCTTCTGTGACTGTTCATTATATTACAATATTGGAGGCATTGTTTGGAATTTGGGGAAAGAAAGATGGGCTTCAAGGTAATATTTCTCATGGACTAATGATTCTGTATTTGATTGATTGGGTTATGTCAAACTTGATCAATTTCCAGTTTTTAGATAAAGTACATATTTTTCTCCAAGAAACTTTTGGAGCCTCTAAGGAAAATTACACCCCATTTGTTGTTTTCATGGCTGCTGCTGGAGTTTTGAGAGCTGCAAATAGGTCTGCATCAAGCGGTGTTAAATTGGATATTGTGTCTCAAATCAGGACTTCTGCAGTTGTTTATATGGAAGCTTTAGTTAGTGATTTGGTTTCTCAGGAGTTGAGATTTAATAAGTTGACAAATGATTCTAAAAACAGTCTTTTACTTCAGTGTGTCTCGTTAGCATTGGTTCGAACTGGCTCTTTCTCAAGCAATTCTGCTTTCTTTGTTTGTCTTGCTTTGGCATTGTTAACTGAAATGTTTCCATTGCCTCAGTTGTATGAATCAGTGTTTAGTTCAGGCACACTGAAGCTGAATGAGGTCAAAGGATATGTAGATAGTATCCTCTTCAAGGAAGCAGGAGTGATAACTGGGATTTTCTGCAATCAATATCTTTCAGCTGACGAAGAAAATAAGAATATAGTGGAAAACATTTTATGGCAATATTGTCAAGATGTTTACTTTGGATATAGGCAAGTAGCTTTGCTTCTTAAAGGCAAGGCACATGAGCTTCTTGAGGTCTTGGAAAAAATTGCTGAATCTGCTTTCCTTATGGTTGTAGTCTTTGCATTAGCTGTAACAAAGCATAAGTTGAACTCCAAGTTTTCGCAAGAAATGCAGATGGAAGTCTCATTGAAGATACTGGTATCTTTTTCTTGCATGGAATATTTTCGCCATGTCCGCTTGCCAGAGTATATGGAAACTATTCGTAAAGTAGTTGCAACTGTAAATAAGAATGAGCATGCTTGTACATGTTTTGTGAATTCCATGCCTTCATATTCTGACTTGACAAATGGTCCAGGTATGATTTACTCAATTTTTTTTTTAACATAGCTTTCTCAATTATTTTAGGATCTTAAAAGATTCTGTGTCTTCTAGACCAGAAAACCAAATATTTATGGTCGAAGGATGAAGTCCAAACAGCCCGAGTTTTGTTTTACCTTCGAGTCATCCCAACTTTCATCGAGTGTTTGCCCAGCCTTGTATTCAAAAATATGATAGCTCCAATGGTGTTCTTGTATCCGACATCAACTACATTTTGGTTTAGCTTGACATCTGTACAAAATAGCATTTCAGCTAAGTGTTCTTTCCGCAGCATTTCATTGTACATTGTAGTATATTATGAACAGTAGATGTGCTACTCCAAACAGGTTTTGGGGTCTCAGCTCACATTGTCTTGTGCAGAAATTTTGCTTCCTTATATATATGAAATAGATACTTGGAGCACCCAAATGGAAAGGTAGCCCAAGCCTCTCATTCTTTGTTTGCGGCATTTATGTCTATGGGGAAAGAATCAGAAGAGAATGATACAGCGTCATTAAAGGAGCAACTTGTTTTCCATTACATACAAAGATCCTTATTGGTATTTGATTGATCCTACTAAAGAGCTTGATTTTTCTTCTGAGACCTGTTGTTTTGATATTTAATTTATTTCTATCAACTGATATGAATACAGGGATATCCTGGAATTACTCCTTTTGAAGGCATGGCTTCTGGGGTTGTAGGGCTGGTCCAACATGTTCCTGCTGGAAGCCCTGCCACTTATTATTGCATTGAGAGTCTTATTGACAAAGCCAATCAACTATGTTTTGAAGCCAATGTTTCGGAGGCTGAATCATGGAAAAGGCGGCAAGGAGAGCCCGAACCAAGCAAGAAATTATTGGGCCTGATCCTCCGCCTAGTTTTTCTTGTTGATATACAAGTAAGTTGTTAATTAATTAAAGATTATATGCTTTGTGTTGTACTATGCTTTGACAGCTTAATCCAAAATTAAACAATAGACCTTCAAAACTCAAGGATGATACTTTCTATTATGTTGGATGGTGTATTAATTGGACATATGTTATTACATTATGCATATGCTATGAGTCAAATATTACTCTTAAACTTGATTATGGAAGCCATTTGTTACTTGTTAGGTCTTGCCAAAGTTGATGCAACTATTAGCCCAACTTGTTACCAAGTTGCCACAAGATGCACAAAATACTGTTCTTAATGAGTTATATTCACAAGTGGCAAATTCTGATGATGTCATACGCAAACCCACATTGGTTTCATGGCTCCAGTCATTGTCTTATCTTTGCACAATGGGTACACATCAAAATGCAACTTCCATAGAGACTCAAAGCAAAGATAATGCAACTTTGGCACGTGTTGCAGACCCATCGAGCAGTGTTAGACTAACTTCACAACTTTAAGCGATTCAGGTCCAGTCTTTTATTTTTTTCCTTATATTTTGTGCTATATACCCTGTTCTCTACTTTCTGGTCCCCTCTCCCTGTAATAAAATATCCGTCTCTCTAGTAGTCTTGATATAATCGTGCATACTTGTTGCTGCTTGTTATGTACAGCTAAGTTTTCATCATCTAAATATATCTCTCATTACCCAACATGGCAAACTTTGTAATTGGGTCGATCATATTGTTTGTGATGTTGAATTCACTTTAAAGTTTGGTTGCCTAACAAATTGTTCTTTTTTCTTGTGTCATACTTTTTGCTGAAAAATACATTCTTGCACTGTAATATGCCTGAAAAGAAGTTAGTTAGAATAGGGAAATTGTGCAGTTACTTTTTGTTGGTCGTTTTGGGAATAATGAATATGGTGTGAGTAGAAAATGGATGAATTTTGAGATTTCTCTTCCCATTTGGATTTGTAAAAAGTGAAAAAAGGAGCAACTAGGTCCTTTTCTAGCTGATGGATCTACTTCATGTTTCATTGCAATAGAAATCTTCTTTGGTGTATTGAGTTAAAATCCTGATATAAGGATTCATGCAAAACCCCAATGATACAAGGGTAAGTCTCGGACATACATAGATAAGAAGCTGTGTATACAAGACCTCCTTACTAATCCCCAAGAATAGTTCTTGTCTTCTTGAAACATGGATGACATGAAAAATTAACAAATGGTAATAGATTTCAGATAGGAAATCATGTTGGGATAAATTTCCTAAATTTTATAATGGGCTAAAATACCAATGTGCTATTGTTTTTATAAATTATTACCAAAATATCAACCTTTTCAAATTATTTATCTATGTACAACCGTTTTCCTATGTTGGCATCTGTTACTTCTTTTCTTGTGTTGACTAGTATGCACTATATTTATGTTTAGCCTTTGAAATGCTAACAAGGATTCACTTTCTTATATAAAGACGCTAAAGTGTCAAACAATTTACATGTTGGAGGTGCTGAATGGAAGTGTACCTTCCTCATGGAAATGTTGAGCAAAAATGTGCCTCTAGCGTCAAACAGTATAACCAACGTGGACGACTCCTTTCTCCTTACTCCCTCATTTCACTTGTCTTTGCGATCTCTGAAAAGAACTAGCTTGTCTTTGTTCTACATTATTTGAGCCACACTTGGGTTAGTCATTCTTTGATTCCTTTCGTTTAGTTATTGTTTTTTATGGAAACATAAGATTTTGTTACGAAAGTAACTAATTTTCAAATATACTACTTAGTAAGAAAGTCATCCACTATGGACATGTTTGTGAATCGAAGTAAGGGATGTGTGGTGATAATTATGAGATGATTGAGATCATGTTTATGATGATAGCCATTGATGATGATATGTGGGATAATGTTTATGACAATACGATGATATATAATATGAAGAGATTTAATACTGAGTTTTCTTACCGTCTTATGGTGATATTGATATGATTATGATGATGAGAAATTATGATACTTTTGGCTGTACTTGATTTTCTTTTTGCTTTTAAAGATGACTGGGCATGCAATTCTCGTATAATTTTTTCTCCGAGAGGTGACAAAATTGATTTGAATGATTTGTTATCGTGTCGTAGTTTTTAATTTTTTTTACTCATAATTGATTTTAACGTTCATCATCTAAAAAATAAGAGTTTAATTTATTTACTCGTACACCTATTTACCCTAACCCGGCGCGCGTTCGTTACATGCGTAGTCCCACCCTCCCCAAAATTTGAAAACCGCGAAACAGTTACATAAACCTCAACGATCATAAAACCACACTCAACCTTCACATTCCGTTTCATTTTATAAATCTCTTCATTTTCACTTCACTTTTCTCTACATTTCTCTCATAACATCACATTCCTCACAAAATCGAAAGACACAAGCCAATTAAGTGTTTTTCTTGTTAAATTGAAGAAAATTGAAGGTGTATTCGTTTAATCGAAGCAAAAACATGAAGAATCTAAGGGGAGATAAAAAAAAGAAATGAAGCATTCTCATTGTGAGGTTTAAGGAACAAAGGCAAGCAACTAAATCAGAAATAAAATCACAAAAATCAAAGTTATTATAATATTATGTTTGATTTCACTTAGGGTTTAAGTTCCTTTCACTTCATGAATATTGTCTCCATTTGTAGTGAAATCCATTTCGTTCTTAGTTAACAAGTTGATTCATGACTTTGGCTAAATGTACTTTGATTCCTGTTTGAAATCCAGTATAGTTTTGCCATCAAATTATTTTCATTGATCTTTCTTGTTGATTCACGACTTTAGTTGAATATATTTTGATCCTGTTTGAAATCCGGTTCAGTTTTGCCATCAAATTGTTTTAATTGATCTTTCTTGTTGATTCACACTTTAGTTGAATGTCCTTTGATCTTGTTTGAAATCCGATTATGTTTGGCATTTAAGTTCTTTTCGTTGACCTTTTATGATCTTTACAAGAAAAATGGTAAAGAACATTGTGGAAAAGAAACACAAGACTCTTAAACTTACTAAACCTGCAACGAAAAAAAAAAACCTACCAGCGCCAAGGATGTAGGAATCTTCAACACATTTCGTTCAAATTCGCTTTTGTTTCCTTTAAATCCAGTTCTGTTTCTTTTAAGACTTTTCCTAACCTAAAACAAAACTTACAAGAAGGGCATGAATTTAGGTGCATACTAAAAATTGTTGCTAAAATATTCAAATACTTAGAAAAACACTCATTGATGAAATAGGCTTTGGTGCATTCTCTAATTTTCCAAATTATTACATAGAGCAGAGAGTGTTGAAGGAGATATTCAACCGTTATGACATCTATGACAACACCATTTACTCAGATGTTGTAGCGGTAAATATCACCACAGAAAAGATGGGAAATGCTGTTGGTTTGAATTCAAAATGTATTACAAAATCATTTTCAGATAACTTCAAAAAGCGGTTTTGTTTCTGTTCTACTTTCTCTTCATATAACTAATATTGTTTCTATTTTTTTCTAGCAAAACCTTTTGACACAAAAGTGAAAACTAAAAATCTAAATGAGGAGGAGAAAGCTGCACCTAAATATTTCTAGGAGAAGACACAAGCAGCTTTATCAAATTTGATAAGAACCACACTTCTTGACACTGATGATAAGAAGAAGTTCATGAGGGCTTTCGTGTAATTTATACAAAAGACCTTTCTCCTCCCAAATTCTTTGCAAACATCACCTCAAAAGTTCTCCCAACAATATTTGATGTAGAGAATCCAAAGGAGAGAAATTGGGCACTTCATGTGCATAACTTTCTCCCCTAGGAATTAAAAAAAGCAAAGAAAAACAACCCCAAGACCATACGTGGATGCTGCTATGATCTCATGATAATATACTTCCACGAGACATTTTTAAAAGGAAACTTTCAACTGAACCCTTGAACTTAACACAACAAAGTGCATAAGGATTTATTGCTGAGTAAGTTTCCTTTCAAAAATGCATTTCATGGAAGTATATTATCATGAGAGCATAGCAGCATTCATGAAGTGGCCAATTCCTCTCCTTTGTGTTCTCCACGTCAAATATTGTTTAGAAGAGCTTTCGGGATGATGTTTGTAGAGGAATTTGGGAGGAAGGTCTTTTCTATGAATAACACAAAAGCCATCATGAACTTCCTCTTGTTGTCATTAGTGTCAATGAGTGATTCTTATCAAATTTGATAGAGCAGCGTGTGTTTTTCCCTAGAAATATTTATGTGTAGCTTTCTCCTCCTCGTTCAGGTTTTTAGTTTTGACTTTCGTGTCAAAAGGTTTTTCTAATAAAATAGAAACAAAATTATATGAAGAGATAACAGAACCAGTATTTGAAGTTATATGAAGACGATTTTATAATACCTTTTGATAAGAAATTGGGATGTCCACTTGAACACTAGAGGCAGCAACAGGGGAGTATACTTGATTTATCTCAGTAGAGAGAAGTGGAAGTGGTATAAACACAACAGAGGATTCATTAGGAGCAGAAGGTGCAGCTGCAGCAGAGAAAACAACTGTTGTAACAAAAAGGAGGAGTTACAGCAGGGACAACTACTCTGGCCAAGACTGGTATGGAAGGAGGTAACACATGTAACACTTCACTGTTATATACATATTTAGTAAAAAATTGTCCAGCTCTGAAAGGGAAATTAGACTCATCAAATACCACATTCCGAGTGACAACAAGTTTTTCCTCCTTTGTAAGACACTTATGACCTTTTGTGACATGAGCTATAACCAAGAAAAACACTAGGAGAGGACCAAAACTCTAGTTTATGGTTGTTGTAGGGCCACAAATGAGAAAAAACATAAGCATCCAAATGCTCTAAGTAAACTATAATCCGGTTTCTTACGAAATAGCTTCTCACTAGGTGACACATTCCCAAGTGTAAGCGTAGGCAGCAGATTAATAATGGTGGCAGCAGCAGAAAATGTCGCTCCCCAATACTTAGTGGTCAAAACAGCTCCAGCAAGCATGGCCAAGTGATGCATAAGCATCATTAAAGGTTTATTCTTCTAATTCATGCATAATTCATCATATAAATAACTAAGATTTGTTAAAATTGGTTAATAATTGAATCAATTTAGATACTTTGATTAGTTTGTTGATTATTTCAGGAAATATGGAAAAAGGAAGCTTGAAAAGCAAGAAAACAAAAAAAAAGAAGTAACAAGACAGAAGTATGTACTTGAGCCACCAATTATATACTTGAGTACCCAAGTATAGGCGTGGAACTCAAGTATAAGCGTGAGTCTTCAATAAAATTCAGGAATCAGAACTCAAAGTATAAGCGTGGGATTAAGTATGAGCGTGGGATTTAAGTATAAGCGCCCGAGTTCAACCACAACTTCAAAAGTATATACTTGAGTTCCCAAGTATATACTTGAGCATCCAGTTTGAAACACCCATCATCAATTCACGCATAGGCATGTGTTCAGAAGTACATGCGCCTAAACTTAGCCTATTTTCACAAAAGTATATGCGCCTGAACTCAAGTATAGGCATGAGGTAAAATGTGAATTCAATGTAATTTCATTTGAATTGAATTTGTATTTCATTTAAATTATGTAAATCTATAAATAGGTGAATTTCCAATGATTTAGGGATCATCATTACACATCTAATTTTCACACTAGATTAGAGATTAAATTAGAAATCATTGAAGTCACCTAGTTATAGATTAGTTTTGTTGTAACCAAATTCCCAGTAATGAAGTAATTCATTTTTTCATTCAATTTCCTCTTAGCATTTCTCTCTCTTTTCTCTCTTTCTCACTTAAGTTCTTTGAATGTTGATACATTCAAGAACCATCTTCATAGCATTCATACTTTCAAGATTCATTGTTCTTATGAATTCAAGATTCATCTTCATCATTTCCCTTGAGTCATTTATGATCATGAACGGCTAAACACAGATTGAGGAGGAGGAGCTTTGTTCGTTGTCAAGCTAATGGATTAACCCAACATTCTAATCAAATTCTGCAAGTTCTTCATCAAATTCAAAGGATTTTTCTTGTAAATCAATTTAAGAATCAAGTCAACCGAGAGGTATAATTGGTTCTTACCTTGGTTTAATTTCTATACTAGTTAATAAGATTAAACATATTATTAGATGGTTTGTGAATTGTTAAGATTGATGCTAAATTGAATAAGTGACATAAAATTTGGTTTTGCATTAATCTTGATGTCATAAACTAGTTCAAGAATGATCTTTCATGTTTGTTCATTGCATTAGAGATAATAATTTGAATGAATGTGCTCTATATGAATCTGTATTTTTTATCACATAGATGATTGATTTGTATCTTGTTTGATTCTTTGATTCTAATCTTTAAAGGTTTAATATATTGAGAAATTATTAGATCTTTCATGTTTTGAATTGTTGAGTTTGAGAAAATAGGCATTTAAACATATTCAAGAATCATCCCATATTTCTTCATGTGACTTAGAGATGAGCATGTGATTTGATGTGCATTAGAATCTTTAATAATCTAATAGGGTTTTCTTAAGATTGAATATGTGACATATTAATTCTTTCCAAAGAATCTTGTTGATTGTTATAGATTTAAATCATGATGTGTGCATTATCTTTTTGTTTGTTTAATTGGTCAAGAGATTGATAATTACATAGGTTAAAGAGAAACTAGATCACTAAGAGATTAAGATTTAGTTATACTAGGATTCATGGTGAATTTGGTAAAGTTTGCAGAAAATAAAAATAAAAATAAAAATAAAAATTGGGTTATGAAAGTAGCTTGTGAACATCTCTAATTCCTTGATCTTGTTCCTTTTTAATTGACATTTCTTTAGTCTTTGATTTTAATTGCATGATTAATTGTTGTAATTGTTTCAAGATTTGTGTTCTTGCATGTTTTTGTATGATGTTAATGAATTTTTCTTGTGTTCTTGTTTAGTGTTGTATTAATTCTTGATTAATCAACTTGATCTAATTAGAGAACCATATTAGGAATATTGCTTGATCCACCTTTCCTCGTGGGAACGATACCCACTTATTAGTGGTACTACTTGATCCGATGCACTTGTCGGATTGTTGCGAAAGAATTTGTAGCATCACCAAGCCCTTCTCAATCACAAGACAATGCTTTCTCTTGGCATTCCCATTCTGTTGATGCACATATGGACACGAGAACCTGCAAACAATTCCTTGTTTCTGCAAATCCTTTGACAAACTCACATATTCAGTAGCATTGTCAGTTTGAAGCATCTTAATCTTACCATTTAGTTGCAATTCAAACATTTGTTAGAAAAAAACAAAAACTTATTTGAGTTGAGACCTAGCCTTTATCAAATACAACCATGTAAATTTGGAGAATACATCAATGAAATTTACAAAGTAAAAATTGCCATTAGAATCAGGGGTAAGAGCTAGCCCCTAAATGTTCGAGTGCACTAGCTGTAATGGGGTTGTATACACAGTGCTAGAGCTAGGAAAGGAAAGTTGGTGGGACTTTTCCATACAACAAGCGGCACACACAGACTTATTTACAGCAAAATCAACATTACATGACCTTAAAACACTAGCAACTACACTATTTGCAGCATGACCTAGCCTATTATGCCATAGCAGAAGATTATCACTACTTGAAGACATAACAGATACATAGGCAGCTTTGCTTATTGTAGGAGAGAAATTGACAAATTGATACATTTCATTTTCCACTTTTCCTTGAACCACAGTTTCTTTAATTTCCTATGATTTTACACAGCAACCATGAGCTCTAAATTCAAAGTAAACTTTGTTATCACAACAAAACCTATAGACATTAAGCAAGTTCTTGGTAATGTCGGGTACATGCAGTAATTGTTGCAATATAAACTCTCGACTACTCAAATCAATTTTAAAAAGAGATTTTCTAATAAGGTTGATGTGCAAACCTGAACCATTGCCAATAAACACTTGATCTAAGCCTTCATATGTCTCCTTCTGCATTAGATTCTGCTCATCTGAAGTCATGCGATGAGTTGCACCTAAATCCAAGTATCAATTTTGATCATCATGCACATTTACTAGAGTAGCAAGAATGGCATGTGACTTGACTTGTGAATTACCACCTTTTGAAGGCTGAGCATTAAATCTTGGCCTAAAATTCCCATCCATTGGAATGAAGTTCTCATTTCTAGACCTGTAATTGTCATCCTTCTCATATCTGTACCAGCAAACCTTAGTTGTATAGCCAACCTTATCACATACTTGACATATCGGTCTTTGCCTTCCACTATAATCATCAAACCTTGAACCATTTCTTTCATTACCTCTAATTTCACACCTGTTATAACCATCACCATTTCTAGGTTGAAACTGATCAAATCTGTTTATTCTACCACCACCTCTATTCCTATCATCATATCTATAACCTCCTTTGAAACTGGAATTCTGAGCAACATTTTCTTGAATCAAAGTTTCTGATTTCCAAAATCTCTCAAGCCTACTCTCATGAGATAACAACAAAGCCTCTAATTCACCTAACGTGATACTCACTGGTCGTGCAACCAGAGGTAATCAATGGCTTATACTCCTCAGCAAGACCACTCAGCATCGCATTCACATAATCACTCTCTCTAATTAGTTCACAAATTGAAGCTAATGCATCCATAGTTCCTTTCAACGCTAACACATATTCATTCACAGGGCTTCCAATCTTGATAGTACTCAATTTGTTTCTCAATTGCAAAATCTTTGCCCTAATTTGCGATGAGACATGGCATCTAGTCGTTTCCATATCTCAAAGGAGTAGATACAGCCAACCATCCTCGTGGTGAATGGCTTAGACATCAACGCCAGATGCCAGGACTTGAGCAACACATCCTGTCGCTTCCAGTGTGTGTATTCTGAGGTGAGTTCTCTGGTAGAGGAGTACTTCCTCGGAACGTTTGCTCCAGCGATGTGGCGTAATAGGTTATGACCTTCAATCGTTGATTCGGTTTGATCCTTCCATCGAAGGAAATTATCTTCATCGAGCTTCATAGAAATAGGCGTCGAAGTGAAATTTGGCACCGCTTGTGCCACTTGTTGTTATGTTGCCATGGATTCAGAAACTATAGCTCTGATACCATGAAATGTATCAGGCTCATGCTATGAGAAGAGAAGGTGAAGAGAGCTTCGAAGAAGCTGAAGCAAAAAAGTTGAGAAGAGAAGATAATGAAAGTAAAGTGGGAGAGAAAAAGTAGTTTCTGTATTAGTTGTAAAATGGAGCTCAATCATTACCGAGTTAGTTAGTAAGTATATATACATTGATACAGCTGTAACTAACTAGAAACTAACCCTATCAACTTTCTAACCACATGACTTAAGTACCAATTAATCTGAAACTAATCACATTACATTATCATGCATGTTAAAAATATCTTATATTATTCTTGGACATTACAAGAAATTATTACTCTAATTTTTCTCACACCTAATTTAATATGAATATTAGATTTTGGGATTAACTGTTTAATAACTTTTGTTTTTTTTTATGATGAAATACATATTTTTTTTTTATTTGGTTCATGTCATTTATGTTGAACTTATCAAAAATAAATAAATACATTTAAATTCAATCCACAATTTTTTACTATTTGAAAAAACTTTTTAATTTATTTGCACTTTTTATATTTTGTTATTTCAACTAAAAAAATTGTTACTAAAAGAAAATGTTACGTTTGTCTTTTACATATTTATGTGTTAACAATATTTTATAACAACTGTAATCACATATTTGATATATGCAACAAATAGTAAACAAGTGTGTCTCTATAGTTTTCTCCCTCATCATTGATATCTATAATCTAGAACATTTGTTTTAGCTACATATTTATGTATTAACGATATTTTATAGCCACTATAATCTCGAAGATGATATATGCACAAATAGTAAACAAGTGTGTCTGTATAGTTTTTTTCTCTCATCATTGATATCTATAATCTGAAAGTATTCCTAATTTAATACAAATGTATATTTTTTCTAGAGAAAATATTTTTTTCATTTATTTCATAAGTCAACACATGATTTGTTATTTTCTGGCGATTAAATATGTTATCTTTATGTTTTAGTGAATGAATAAATGTCTTCAATATTTTTTTTTCTTGATGATGATGGAACATGTGTCTTATATTATTGTTGGATATAGAAATGAATTATTACTCTATTTTTTCTCTCAATTTTTTATGATAAAATATTTTTCTATTTTCCTTGGTTCATGTCATTTTTGTTGAACTTATCAAAATATAAATACATTTAAATTCAATACAAAAATTATTACTATATCAAAATATTTTTTATATTTTTATTTAATCTAAAAAATTAAAAAATGTTAACTATGTTTTAACTACATTTATGTGTTATTGTTGTTTTATAGCCACCACAAAGTCAAAGTGATGATATAATGCACAAAAAAGTAAATGAGTACGTCTCTATAATTTTCTCCCTCTTCATTGATATCTATAGTCTAACAATATTCCTAATTTATTACAAATTTATCTTTTATCTCGATAACATATCCTCTATTTATTTCGTTAGTAAATACATGATTTATTGTTTTCTGATGATAAAATGTGTGTTCGTTGTTTTCTAGTGAAGAAACATGTGTCTTTAATGTTTTTTCTTGATGATGATAGAACATGTGTTTTCTATAATACAAAAAACTTATAATGAATATTGTTTTATAATCTATTTAGAACTTCTACTCATTTTTTTTAATTTGGGTCTAAATTTATGTTAAAAGTATCTTATATTATTGTTGAACATAGGAAGGATTATTACTCTAATTTTTCTTTCATCTAATTTAATATAAGTATTAGATTTTGGGATTGACTGTTAAATTACTTTTGCTTTTATGATGAAATAATTTTTTTTTCTTTTATTTGGTTTGTGTCATTTATGTTGAACTTATAAAAAAAAATACATTTAAATTCAATCCATTTATTTTTACTATTTGAGAATACTTTTTAATTTATTTGCAATTTTTATATTTTGTTATTTAACCTAAAAAATAAAAAATGTTATATTAAAAGAAAATGTGACATTTGTTTTAGCCACATTTGTATGTGTTATTGATGTTTTATAGCCACCACAAAAGGATAGTAATGATATAATGCACCAAATAGTAAATAAGTACGTCTTTATAATTTTCTCCCTTATCATTGATATCTATAGTCTAGAATTATTCCTAATTTAGTACAAATTTATCTTTTATCTAGAAAACATATTCTCTATTTATTTTGTCAGTGAACACATGATTTGTTATTTTCTGATAACAAAATGTGTATTCTTTGCTTTTTACTGAAGGAATATGTGTCTTAACGTTTTTTTTCTTGATAATGATAGAACATATGTTTTCTATAATACAAAAAACTTATAATGATTGTTTTATAATCTATTTAGAACATATATATATATATATATATATATATATATATATACTTTTCTTCTTTTAATTTGAGCCTTAATTTATGTTAAAAGCGTCTTATATTATTGTTGGGCATAGGAATGAATTATTTTTCTAATTTTTATTTTCCTAATTTAATATAAATATTAAATTTTGGGATTGACGGTTAATGACTTTTGTTTTTTATGATGAAATACTTTTTGTTTTATTTGGTTCATGTCATTTGTGTTGAACGTATAAAAAAAAACACATTTAAACTCAATCCACTAATTTTTACTATTTGAGAATACTTTTTAATTTGTTTGTAATTTTTATATTTTATTATCTAGCCTAGAAAATAAAAAAATATTACATAAGAAGAAAATGTTTTGTTATTATTAATGAATTTATCCTAAATTTCTTGAAAATTTAGCCATCAGAGGTATATTTGATGCAAATCGAAAACTTCAGATACAAAATTGAAATAAAATGAAACTTAGGGGTATTTTTAAAACTTTTAGCAAATTTTAGGGACAAAAAGCATACTTTACCTTATATTTAAAACTTAAACTAATTTTTTTTAATTGGAGACCAAATGCCTATTAATAGTGTTTTATTTTATTGTTAGAAAGGAGTTATTATTCTAATTTTTCTTTCACCTAATTTAATATGGATATTAGATTTTGGGATTGATTGTTTAATTTCTTTTGCTTTTATATGATGAAATACTTTTTTTTTGTTTTATTTACTTCATGTCTTTTATGTTGAACATATAAAAAAAGAAATACATTTAAATTCAATCCACAAATTTTTGCTATTTCAAGTAAAAAATAAAAAAATGTTACAATAAAAGAAAATGTTACCCATGTTTTAACTATATTTGTATGTGTTATTGATGTTTTATAGCCACCATAATCACAATGATGATATAATACACTAAATAGTAAATAAGTATGCCTTTATAATTTTCTCTCTCATCATTGATATCTATAATCTAGAAGGATTCCTAATTTAGTACAGATGCATCTTTTATTTAGAAAACATATTTTCTCTATTTATTTCGTAAGTGAACACATGATTTGTTGTTTTTTAGTAATAAAACGTGTAATCTTTGTTTTCTAGTGTGAAGGAATAGGTGTTTTTAATGTTTTTTTCTTGATGATGATGGAACATATGTTTTTTATAATACATAATTTAACAATAGAAATTGTTTTATAATCTATTTAGTACTTAAACTCATTTTTTTAATTGGAGACTAAATGCCTATTAATAGCATTTTAGATTATTGTTGGATATAGGAATGAGTTATTACCAAGGTTATGAAGTCATTGAACCGCTCGAGCTATTGGTTAGAGGTTTTATAGGTTCAACCGGTCTAATTAGAGATTCAACCGTATTATAATAAAATAATATAAAATAAATATAAAGATACAAATTATAATTATATCATTATATAGATCTTAAGTTGTCTTCTAAATTTAAAACATTAAATAAATCAAAGTAATAATCTCATTCAAATACAATACATAAAGACAATATTAAATTTTTTATATTAAAATAACTATTATTTTCATATTTTAATAATTTATTAATTATTTTATACATATTATATTAATATATACAAGTTTTTTCTGAATAATAATAATAATAAATATTACAATCGTCGGAAAAATAAAAAATAAGTGTTTGCATTTTTATTTATAAATATTTAACTAAATTTATTTTTATATTAATGATGATGCATAAATAAAATATAACTAAGATATAGATAAGTGAATGCAAATTAAAATGAAGATAAAACAAATACATATAAACAAGTTGGAATGAAGTTTATAAAGCATGTGTAGCCTAGTGGCAAATAAGCCTTTTAACTCCTTCCAGGATAAGGGTTCGAAACGCATGTTCAAAATTTTGGAGAATTTCTTCTTTAATTGAAAATCGGCCGGTTAACGGTTCGGTTCGACCGACTGATTTTGCAATAGACGGTTACCAATGCGCGCCGGTTCACCGGTTCGATATTGGTTTTGCAATAGACGGTTATCAATGCTGAGCCGGACCATGACTTTAGCCGATTGACGGTTCAACCGGTTCGACCGACCGGTCCGGTCTGATTTTCAGAACTATGGTTATTACTCTAATTTTTCTCTCACCTAATTTAATATGGATATTAGATTTTGGGATTGATTGTTTAATTTCTTTTGCTTTTTTATGATGAAATACTTTTTTTGTTTTATTTAGTTAATGTCATTTATGTTGAACCTATCAAAAAAAAGAAATACATTTAAATACACTTTTCAATTTGTTTGCAATTTTTATATTTTGTTATTTCAAGTAAAAAATAAAAAATGTTACAATAAAAGAAAATGTTATACATGTTTTAACTACATTTGTATGTGTTACTGATGTTTTATAGCCGCTATAATCAAAATGATGATATAGTGCACCAAATAGTAAATAAGTATGTGTATATAATTTTTTTTTCCTCATCATTAATATCTATAATAAAGGAGTATTCCTAATTTAGTACAAATTTATTTTTTTTAAAAAAAATATATTTTTTCTCTACTTATTTCGTAAATGGACACATGATTTGTTGTTTTCTGGTGATAAAACGAGTGATCTTTATTTTCTAATAAGAATCTTTAACGTTGTTTTTTCTTGATGATAATGGAATATATGTTTTCTATAATACAGAATCTTACAATGGACATTATTTTATAATCAATTTAGAACTTATACTCTTTTTTTTAATTGGAGACTAAACGCATATTAAAAGTGACTTATATTACTATTGGACTTAGAAAAGAATTATTACTCTAATATTTATCTCACCTAATTCAATACAAATATTAGATTTTGAGATTTTCTGTTTAATTATTTTTGTTTTTCTTATGATGAAATACATTTTTTTATTTTATTTGATTCATGTATTGGCGCAAATGGGACCAATCCTTAAAGAGGAATAAAGCCCCAATTAGGCCCCAAGTGCAGGATGTGGAAATAAGGAACGAAGTCCTTGGTCGAAATAATGTCTCTATACTTGAAGCTTGGCTTTGTATGGACTTTGTGGAGCCGAAACAGTGCCTGACCTTCGGTGTTATGTAACGAGAAACACAAATGACTTGGTGGTTGTGGTTTTCGACTTCAAAAGTACAGGTTCAAGAATTGAAACATTAATTGATGGAAGAGTTGTTCATACAATTTGTGCTTGAATTATCCTTGGGTCCGCTAGATAGGTTGGTGATAAAGACCTCGGAGGGATGCTTATTAAACTAGTCCAAAGAAAAAGCTGACGATTTATGGAGATTGAACTTTCAAAAGAATAAATTTAAAAACTGTTAGCTCTTTTTGGCCCCATTTGCTTTCATTCTGTTACAAAGAAAGAATTTCTATGGATTAACAGGTGGATTAGTGCTATTAAGGAAGGGGACAACAACTTCAAAGTTTGTTGGGTCTGATGTTTGTTTGGTGTTTTCTAGCTTTTTGGGTGTGTGATAATTGTATTAAGGTTGCAAGGTGTTGTGGCTGGTTAAGCTCTTGCCGAAGGGTGAAGTTTAATCAGGTTGGCGTAGACGTTTTCCTGTTTTCTTTTTTATTTTATTGGGTCTATCACAGGGTGTATACTTTCCATTGTTTTGATTTTGAGTCATCTGTGAACTTGTTTCCTACCACTGAATTTTGATGGTCGAGAGCGTTTGGAGCGTATAAAAATGTCATTTATGTTGAACTTATTTGTTCTCAAAATAGAAATACATTGAAATTTAATCTAATCATGTTTCTAAATATATAAATAGTCCCGTCTATCTTTTCCCACTTGTATTCACCCCTTCCATTTTCATTGAACTTCAACATCTATCCAACTTTCAAAATCATAAAAGTATTCCAACTTATAATAGTTCTATCAGATGTCATACTCATTGGGTGTTTCAAGTTAATAAATTTAAAAATATTGAGCAAGAAACAAATCCATTTATTAAATAGCAAAGGGCATGGTCTTCCAAATGATATCTCAGAGTTGATATTAAATAGGCTTTCTCATGTTGATTTCTTTCAATTTAGTTAAGTATGAATGCCATGGCGACATGTTGCTAAATCCATTTGTCATAGGGCATCGTCTTTACCCTCCAAGTCGTTTCTTTTTATTTACCAACAGAACCTCACTAAAAATGACATAAATGTTGGTTCTTTAATGCAAAAGATCAAAAAGTGCATCATCCAAAATCAAAACCTTTCAATGGAAAACACCATTGTGTTGGTTCAGTAGAGAGTTGGTTAATTATGGTTGTCGATGAAGTTCAAATTAACCACACTCGACACTTATCATTTCTTGTTTATGGTTACCAAATATTCTTTTGGAACCCAATTTCAAATGAAGTGATTATTTTTCCATGCAAATTCAAAACATATAATTTTGTTAATAAGCATCCATTATTTAGAAAAGTCATGGCCTCCTCTCCACCAAATAGCTCGAATTGTCTTGTGGTAGGTTTGCTTTTTGATAAGCTCCATGTTGTATTTTGCAAGCTTGATGATGACATGTCGTGGAATGTGATTCAAGCATGCAACAACAATTTAGACGTAGTGATGAGGAGGTTTTTGACGATAGATTTCATGGTAAAAAGGGTACCCTCGTCAATACTTTTTCCACATATTTACTAGTGATTGACCAAGTTTTTCCATCTCTTGCATAATTATGTCCTTAATTGATTAATTGTTAAATTAACTTCCAAAGTGCATGAATTGTTTGAATCTTCTCCAATTTGGCACCTTGATGTGTGTGCTAGTGAATTTCAGGCCCAAAATGGAGAGAAAGAACCCAAAGGAAGCTAAGAAGAACAAGGAAAGCAAGGAGAATGAACAAAAAGCCAAAAGCCCAAATCTGCCCTGACCGCGCGGCCGCACCATCTGCATGGCGCGCCCGCGCCCTCCTTACTTAATAAGGAAGTTTTCTGTTGGTGGCGCGCCCGCACGACCCAGATGGCGCGCCCGCAGCACCCTATTTCGTAACACCTAAGACAGTGACAGCCGTGCGCCCACACGGTGGAGGTGGCGCGTTCGCGCCATAGCATCAGGAAACACTTAAATGAAGGCTATTTTGGGAATTTCACGTTTCCGGGCCAAGGCCGAGCCATTTCTCAAGCCCAATTCGACCTATATGGGGGGAGAACAACTAAAGACACAACAAGCAATCACTCATTTCATCAATTTTAGCCTTAGAAAAGTTTTAGGGAGTTTCTGGGAGAGTTCTCCATCTCTCTCATTTTCTCTTAGTTTCTTCTTCATCTCTGGGAACCCCATCACCAACCAAACTCTTCTTTTATTACTTGTTTTGTGTTTAATTTGTCGATACTTGTTCTCTTTAATTAATACAATTATAGTTTCTTTTTCTTATTTGCTTATCTTTACATATTCCTTGCTCATATGATCTCTTACTCTTTTATGATTATCTTGCCTTTGATTGTTGATCTACTTGTTGATTTGCTCTATTGATCATCTTGTTAGTTTAATTCCATAGTTGTTAACATGACTTTATTTCTTGTCCACAAAGTGTTTGATAGTTTGTTTGCCATGATTATGGAGTAGTGTTCTTGTGCTTTGGTCATGAGTTGAGGTGTGGATGATCTTAGCCACTAATCCCTAAGGACAATGATGAGTTAAACCTTGGGTTAAAACTGTTCCGTTGATGCTAGACTTTCGCTAGTGTGAGTGAGTCCTTAATGAGGTAAACTTTAAGGATTTATTCAAGTTCCAAGGACCTAGGACCGTCACACTAGATGAGTTGCCTAGGACTTACGGGACGAGGTTAATTCCACCCACTCAACCTCTTGACAGAGTGTGGCTTTGCGGTTTACGTGACAACCATCCATAATTGGGACTAGTGGTGTTCATGGGGACACACAATACTTAGATCTGAGACCAAGCATCCTTTATTATCAGTTTTATCTAATCTCTCTTTTACTCTCTATTCTCAACACACACACACAATTGCAATCCCCATTTTCTTGACAACCAAAGTTGGCCCATGCGTTAACTCGTTGGGAGAACAACCCGAGTCCGTACTCGATATTTTAAATCTAGTTGCAAGCTCTTGTGACACTCTTTTCTTTGACGGACCCGTTCTAACTCGCATTCATAACTTGTTTGGGTTCCGCTACGACGATCTCTCTTGTTCTCACGAATGCAAGGGAATCCCGGACTAATCTTGTTTGCGACACCTAGGATGGCGCGTTCCATCAAGTAGTTTTTGTTGATATTGAGTTGGTTCAAGAAAAGTGTTATGCTTTTGCTGAAACTTTATATGGAAGAATGAGTTCAATAATGGTTTATGATCTTCAATTTCATCAATTTAGTTCACCTGAAGCAACAACATTAATTAAGTTCCAACCTGAAATGCAGTTTTCTTCTGAAGATCGTATTACGACGCGAATCAATGCAAGACATTTTCATTTTAAGAATTATATTTTCCATTACATGGCAAGCAATCCAACTTTGTCGTCGTCGATATTGTGGTCGATTTTCAAGACTGTGAAGATTGGTCAGTGTTGGAAAAGCTAAGTATGCCTCCCGTGAAGGATTATTATGTGTTCATAACATGCAACGGAAGTAATTAAGTAATCCTTAATTGATCTACTTTGTGTTTAAGATTTTATTCAAACAATATATAGATCAAATTTAAATACCTGAATAGCAAACGAAAGGCTTTATCCTTCGAACGTACGAAGGGCTATGCGTATCCAGACCGAGACTGAGTCTTGCTATCAACTCTTTGATCAATGAAAATAATTGGGAAACCTCTTGCAAATCTTTGCAACCAGAATTCTTCACTAAGAACTAGACTTGTATGTTTGTATGTGTAGAAGTAAAGGAATGATACTTCATAGGATGAATCCTTCTACTAATGTGCACACCTATTTATAGTGTGAGGTAGTGTCTGATTTAAATCTTTGAAATCTGATATGATCTTATCTTATCTTATTTCAGATTTAATCATATCTAGTTTCAAATTGAAGTCTTATGAATTTGAAACAAATTCACATAGGATCTTATCCAATCTTATAAATTTTGAAACTAATTGTAGAATAACAAATTATTCTTAACCATCACTCAAATACTCTCAATTATCATAATATTATTATATTATTGGTGCTAGCAAACAATATAATAAAATTTCATTTGAATTAAGATAATTATCTATTTGATCAAATCAAATAATAATTTAAATAATTCTTTTAGCAAAGATCAGAACACTCGTTAGTGTGTGACCCCATAGGTTCAACACTAAGCGGGTAGTAAACTAGTCATACTGAATTTACTAATCGAGGTTGGCATCTAGCAACACTCCTCGACGACCTGATAGCATGAAGTAATTTTACTAATCAGAACTAGTGAATAACAAAGTATAATTCCTTCCATCTTTCCAGCTATTAGTTAACCTTTAGAGTATGGTTTAACTGTCAAACTCTAACTTGTTACCAATATTTATAATGAACTGATGAATGACTCAAGAACTCATTTCTTTATTCATTCAATCTCCTTGGCCAAGACTTTTATTTAATTCAGTCATTATAACCATGAGCTCAAATTCTTTACCGAGAGTTGATGGATTCCTTATTGACTATTCATTAATTCTACAAGCATTTAAATCATACCCAATATCCATTCAACTAGCACCCCAGGGCACTAGGTGTCCGGAATCAAAGCATAACAAATACATTGTTAATTACTATGATAGTCGCAGGTCAAAGGAAATTCTAATACAATGTTTATCGTGAGAATATCCTATTTGACAAATATACGGTAATCATAACCATTAGGAATTCTCAGGATGAGTCAGTTTAATAGTCATATCTCAATATGCACCATCTATATATATAATTTAATAAATGAGATCTATTAATTTTCATCAAATGAAAACCATTACATATATATTGATCTATCCGGATTATATAATGTCCTCTTAATAATCCTATGATCAAAAACAGTTTAGATTAAATCATAAAATATTTCACTCTCAATATTATAATCTCTATTATAATGATAAATCTCTAAATTTAATCAAGGATATTGTCATACTTAATGAAATTCAATTCATTTATCAAAATAAATAATTGTAAATAATAAATCCATAAAAGTATTTTGTTGGAATACACATTTATCTCCAACATCCCGTAGAGAGAGTGTGTTTATTATTTACATCTTGGCTCTTTTGCTTAGGCAATGGCTCCATTGTTGTTACACAACAACGGAATAGGATCTTTTATGGAAGGTACCACGCCAAGCTCATTTATGAATTTCTTCATCCATACGGCTTCCTTAGCAGCTTCCCTTGCTGCTATGTATTCGGCTTCAGTTGTTGAATCAGCTACTGTAGCTTGTTTGGAACTCTTCCAACTTACGGCTCCACCCTTTAACGTGAAAACAAAACCAGAAGTATTTGCTATCATCTTTATTTGAGGCAAAACTTGCATCAGTGAACCCTTTTGGTCCTAGTTTAGAATCTCCATAGATGAGGAATTGGTCTTTGGTTCTTCTTAAGAATTTCAGAATGGATTTAACCACTTTCCAATGTTCCTCGCCCGGGTTTGCTTGATATCGACTGGCTACACCTAGCGCATATGCGATATCCGGGCGTGTACAAGTCATGGTATACATGATAGCTCCCAGTGCACTAGCATATGGTATTCTGTTCATGCGTTCTCTCTCCTCAGGGGTCTTAGGACAATCCTTCCTACTGAGAGTAATTCCAGTGCCTATTGGTAAATAGCCCTTTTTGGAATTTTTCATGTTATACCTCTTAAGGATGGTATCAATGTACATAGACTGTGAGAGTCCAAGTAGCCATTTAGACCTATCTCTATAGATCTTTATTCCTAGAATATAGGCTGCTTCTCCCAAATCTTTCATGGAGAATTGTTGAGATAGCCAAATCTTGGTAGTCTGTAATGCTGGTACATCATTTCCTATTAGCAAAATGTCATCCACATAGAGTACTAGAAAAATGATAATGCTCCCACTAAACTTTTTGTATATGCAAGGATCCTCTTCACACTGGACAAAATCAAACTTTTCGATTATCTTGTTAAAACAAAGGTTCCAACTTCTAGAAGCTTGCTTTAGTCCATAAATGGACCGTTGTAGCTTACAGACTTTGTTATGATCAGACTGGAGTGTGAAACCTTGAGGCTGTGTCATGTACACGTCTTCTTTTAGTTCTCCATTAAGGAAAGCTGTTTTCACATCCATTTGCCATATCTCATAATCATAGTATGCTGCTATAGCAAGTAGAATCCGAATTGATTTGATCATTGCCACAGGAGAGAAAGTTTCTTCATAATCTATTCCTTCCTTTTGGCGAAATCCCTTGGCAACTAAGCGAGCTTTATAAGTTTCCACTTTTGCCATCAGATCCAATCTTTTTCTTATAAACCCATTTACAACCAATAGGTATTATATCCTTTGAGGGTTGAACCAAAGTCCAAACTTTGTTGATCCTCATGGATTCCATTTCAGATTCCATGGCTTTTAGCCATTTAAGATTGTCAAAACTTTGCATTGCTTCTTCATAGGTCTTGGGATCATTATCACTATAATCTATCTCATTTTCGTCATCCTCTTGTACCATTAGGTTTAACCTCATTGGTGGATGACGTTCTCTAGTGGACCATCGAAGAGGTGCTTCTTGTACCAAGTTTGGAGGTTGCTGAACTGGTTCCAAAGGTAATTCAAGAATTTTTTCATTAACCTCTTGTTGAACTACTATTGGTTCTTGATCTTCAACTGTTGAAGATGGCAAGTTTGGTTTCAGCTTGAGTACATCCAAAGGTGGTTGCTCAACTTGAATATCATATTCTTGAGCTTGTGTATTTTCATTGGTATCTTGAACTTCATCAAGTTCTATTTCTTCACCTTGTCTTCCTTCAGAAAGGAATTCATTTTCTAAAAACATTCACCTCTTGCCACAAACACTTTTTGGTCAGAGGGATGATAGAAATAATACCCCATTGTTTCTTTAGGGTATCCAATGAATCTACATTTATCGGACCTAGCTTCAAGTTTATTACTTTGGAATCTCTTAACAAATGCTGGACATCCCCATACTTTAATGTGCTTGAGATTTTCCTTATGTCATTTCCATATCTCATATGATGTTGAAGAAACTGCTTTAGTGGGTACTTTATTTAACAAATATGCCGCTGTTTCTAAAGCATAACCCCATAAGTTTAATGGAAGATCAGTGAAACCCATCATGGATCGAACCATATCCAATAGAGTTTGATTCCTTCTTTCTAAAACACCATTGTGTGTGGAGTACCGGGAGGCGTCCATTGAGAAAGAATCCCATTCTGTCTTAAGTACTCAAGAAAGTTGTCACTTAGATATTCTCCTCCTCTATCAGATCTAAGCACTTTAATGTTTTTACCTGTTTGTTTTTCTACTTCACTACAAAACATTTTGAACATTTCAAAAGCTTCAGATTTGTGTTTCATAAGATAAACAAACCCAAATCTAGATTTATCATCAGTGTAAATAATAAAATAAGAATATCCTCCTTTGGCTTGAATTTTCATGGGTCCACAAACATCTGTATGTATTAGCCCTAATAATTTTGTAGCTCTTTCTCCATGTCCTACAAATGGAGTTTTGGTCATCTTTCCTTGGAGACAAGATTCACAAGTTACATACGATTCATAATCATTTTTGTCAAGGTAACCATCCTTTTGTAACTTTTGGATTCTTTTTTCACCTATATGACCAAGCCAAAGGTAAGACGTACTCACTTGAGTATCTCTCCCTCTTTTAAGAGTAGAGACATGCATAACAGAATTTCCATCCAAATCGGGAAGGATATAAATATCAAATTGGAGATAACCATTTACATATAAATCATCACCATAATAAATAGAGCAAATGCCATTTTTAGTATTAAAATGAAAACCACGTTTGTCTAACATAGAAATTGAAATAACGTTTGCAACAAAATTTGGAACATAGTGACAATTTTCCAATAATAGTATTTTGCCCGTAGGCATTGTTAGTCAATAAGCACGGATACTCAAGAGGGGGGTGAATTGAGTATCTATACAACAATGATAAATTTTTGCGGAAACGTAAATTACTTTGAATATAAATAACTCAAGTGTTTTGCTTAATATGTTTCCAAGGGCGTAAGTCAATTCTTACGTACTTATAAGGATCTTATACTTTGCAAAGACGCTTGTAAAATTAAATGACTTAATTGTAAAAGATGAAGGATAGAGATACGATACACAAGATTTATAGTGGTTCGGCACAATCCTTGCCTACGTCCACTCTTTCTCAATCACGATTGAGAAGTTCCACTAAACCACCAAGCTTCAAGGTGCTTGACAAACCTTTACAACAAGAGCTTGAATCGAATACCTCACAGTATCACAAGATGACCCACTTCACTCGAAGTAATCCCAACTTCAAGATTTCCCTTAAGTGTTTATCTCACCGACTGTAGTGTTTATCAACACTCACCACCTTAGAGAATCACCCTCTAAGATCACTCAAACAGATAGCAATAGAATTTGAGTAGGGAAAGAATTACAACTCTCAAAATAGAGTAGATGAATACAAGTGAAGCTCTATGAACCAATCTACGGTTATCTCTCAAATATGTGGAAAAATCACTTTGAAATTATGTGAAAATTGAAGCATATGCACAAGAATACTTAGAATTGATGTTGTGTATGAAATAAGGCTTCAAACCATCTATTTATAGCATTCTAAAGTGACTAGAACATTATATGGTAGGTGGGGTGGAGCCATTTTGTCAAAACTAGTCGTTTGGGGTGTTTTCAGCACTTCTGCATCGATGCAAATATAGCCATTGGGTCAATTTTGGCCTTTTGCATCGATGCAGCACATTCTGCAGCGATGCAATTTAACGTTGATGCTTCTACATTGATGCAGACTTCATTGCATCGATGCAAACGTCAAACAATGTGTCAACTATGAACTATTGCATATCAAATTGAAGCCCCGGACGTTAGCTTTCTAACAAAACAAGAACTGACTCGTTTGGACTTCTTTAGCTCAAGTTATAACCACTTTAGTGCACAAAAGTTAAGATTGACAACATGCACTAAGTTTTAAACTAACACCTATGCGTGCTACAGAATCATTTCAAAACCATTTCTTTTGTTCTAAAGAAACTTAAAACATTTTTAGCATGTATATAACAACTTCAAAACATTGATAATCAAATCTTATCTTTGTTTTACCATGAAACAAATTATAAAACATTTACGGCATTATACGGCTAACATTTTAACAAAACCTTTTGTTCTTAAACAAAACATTTTCTTTAAAAACATTTCAAGTGTGTGTGTGAGAGAGATAATAAGATTGATTCTTGACAAGATAAATACCTAAGTCCTAAGATACTAAACCATCTTCAAGCTTGCAGACTTGTCTTCTTGTCGTTTGCTTGCTTTCAACACTTATCCTCAACTTCAATGTTTGTCATTCATCAAAACCTAAACAAAATAACTTATACATATTGTATCATGGTTAACAATTTCCCCCTTTTTGATAATGACAAACATTTTGAGGATATGAACATTTAGTTGTAAAATATTGCAAAAGTTCCCCCTGAACTTATGCATTGTTCCCCTTAAAAAAGGTGAATACCAATTTTTATATAAACAAAGAAACAAATTTATTTCCAAAGCAACATATATTCTCAAAACGTAATATATCCTCAAAACATTCATTTTCCCCCTTTGTCATTAGCAAAAAGAAAAGAAGAGTATATTTAAATCAAATATGTTTTCCCCTTTTGACATTAATATCATAAGATATATGAAACATAGAATTCAAATAAGAATGTCTTAATAGGTGTACCAAGCCTATTTAAGTCATTCATCAAAACAAACCTATTTGAGCTTCTTTGATGCCACTTGTTACTGATCATAGATATCCTAGCTATGTCACTTGTCACTAGATATCACTTCATAGCTTTAATATTCCCCCTTAATTTTGCAAATCCATAGATATTTCTTGTTATGCCCTTTTAACTTTTTACTTTTGAGGAAGATCATTGAATTTGCTTATTTGAGAAAATGTACCTACAAAACAGTTAAAAATGCATTTTTGGTACCCACATAAATTTGGGTCCTTGGGTGTTAGAATGAGCAAAGTGCCCATATGAATCTAATCTCATATTATGACTATGATAACTCATATGCCTAATCTTTGTAAAACAAACGGGTGCAATATGTCCTATTTTGTTACAATAATAACATGTAACATGAGGATTATGTATCCTAGGCAATTGTCTATATGGTTGCCTAATTGGTTGTCTAAATGCATTTAGATTATAGTTACTAAATGATGCATATTTTGGTGATTGCCTATTAGATTGATATCTAACCTCATGAGCCTTTTGAGCTTGAGATTGTCTAATAGGTTTCCTAATCTTTTTATGCTCATTTTTAGAAGTATTAGCTTTGTTTATATCATAACCAACACCTTATTTATCATTAACATGTTTTTGGCTACTTAGAATCTTATCTAAGTTCTTAGAAGATTCATTAAACTTAGCTAAACATGCATTTAATCTATCTATTTCATGAATATATACTTTGCAAGATTCACATGATTCATTATTAGAAGGAGCTTTGGATTTCTCAAGAGTTTTATTTTGATTTTTCAAACTCTCATTTTCTTTTTGTAATTCCGCAACAAATTTCTTTGTAATGGAATTTTCTTGAGCAACCTTCACAAATTCTTCTAATAATTTATCATATACTTCTTGTAATTCATTTTGAGAAAAGTCAGAATTATTTACCTCAACTTCGTTTGTCATGAGACAAATGTTGGCGTCTTCGTCTTCATCAGAGGAGGCGGAGGAATCTTCTTCGTTTTCCCATGAAATATATGCCTTATTCTTCTTCTTGTATTTCCTCTCCTTTTGATTCTTATGGCAATTTGGTTTGATATGCCCAAGTTCTCCGCATTCGTAGCACTTTGGTGGTTTGCTCTTGTTCTTTAAATTATTGATCTTTCTTTGTTCGAACTTATTAAACTCCCTTAATAGGAATTCGAATCCTTCAATTTGATCTTCGGATTCTTCATCATCATCTTCTTCTTCTTCATTGTTTTCATCACTTTCTTCTTCGTGTGATGAAGTCTTAAAAGCAAGGCTTTTCTTCTTGTTTTCTCCACTTTGAGGATCAAGGATGGTCATCTCATATGTGAGAAGATTTCCTCTTAGTTGATCATAAGTGAGAGTCTCATTTTGATAGTGTACTCCTTCAACAATTGCATTTGCCTTTGAGTTCCACTTCGGAGTTAAACTTTCCAAGCATGTTTAACCCATTAAAGATTCTTGAGAATCTTTCAAGAGTTTCTTCAATTCTTTCTTCATCTTTCATCTTGAAAGTTTCATATTCATGAACCAATTGACTTATTTTTTTATTCTTTTACAGGATTGGTTCCTACATATGTGACTTCAAGCTTATCCCATATCTCTTTTGCGGTATCGCAAGTAGAGATTTTCATATAATCATTTTCGTTTAATGCACAATGAATAAAATTAATAGCTTTGTCGTTGAGGGATACCTTTTTCCAATCGTCATCATTGTACTCACTTTCGAGTTTTGGAATTTCGATCTCGGTTGATTTATCTCCCTCCTTGGTTGTGCTTTTATTCATTGGAATATGGTTGCCTTGTTCGACAACTTTCCAAATTCTCACATCTTGTGCACGAATCCAAATCCTCATTTTTAGGAATAGTTAGTTCCATTGAAAAGAGGTGGACAAAAGGTTGATTGTCCTTCGCTTGTATAAATGTTGTAGTTGTAACTCGTGCTTGGCCCTTCCATGATCTACACTCTCAAACTATTAAGCTTTTCAGAGAGTTAAGCTCTGATGCTGATTATTAGTCAATAAGCACGGATACTCAAGAG
>JASCZI010151179.1:14971-35309 GCA_036250425.1 Stylosanthes scabra | reverse complement strand
AATCTTGCTGTTTTCAGAGCTTAATCCAATAATAGATAGCACAAGTGACCCGAAGTACTCTTCAAAATTCTTAAAAGCAATCAATCAAAAAATAGGATTTAAGAGGGAAAAATAATAAGAAAGCAAAAGAAAGAGTGATGTTGGTGTAATTGGTTTAGCTATCGGTTTTGATGATGCATTTTTACAAACATTAAAACATCACAAGCCACCTTGTTTCTCATCACGGAAATCGCATTAGCAACAAACAACTAAATCGATTCGAAAATTGACGAAAACCATAAACAACAAATTCACATGTACCGAAAAAAAAAAAACCCAAAAACAGAAAACAAAAATTCAACCATCGAAGCCAAAATTGAAAACAAAAACCAAATAAAAGAATTAAGCACGAACCAAAGATTCTCATCAATCATCAGACGAACACAAACACACAATGAGAGCAAGAAGAACACGATCAGTGGAAGAACACAATCATGGAAGTTTTCGAAGACTCAAAACGGCAAGTTTCAATTGTCGTTTAATTCTCAGGTTGAAGTACCTAGTTTGCAGTTCTTAATCGGTCTTCGAGAGAAAGTCGAAGACCCGGTTTTTATATGAACAGAAAATTAAACACAGAAAAGAAGCCAAAATTGTGTGTTGATTTTTTAAAGCCAACGCTTTCTTCTTCTTTTGTTGTTGTTCGCCGAAATTGCTTCTTCTGAGAGAGAGAGAAGAGAGAAGAATAACAATAAATATATGAGATTGAATTAATCGTTAAGATAAATACGGTAACGACGTTGATGAATATTAAAAAAAAAAAACAATTTTTAAAAAATTAAATTAAATTGAATCAAAAGAAGAAAAAGTAATTGAAGAAAAAACCAGAAAAGAGGGTCATTCCACACAAAAGCTTGCAACTTGGATCGCAACATAGAGAGGTGATAGTGTAAATAAATATATATTGTGGGTTAATGTCAAATTAATCCTCGAAAAATATATCAGATTCTTCAAATTAATTTTTGAAAGATTTTGTTAGTAATTAGTCTTTGAAAAAAATAATCATAGGTCAAATTAGTCCTCGGTCTACTGATAACATATTATGATCTTTAAATGACACGTGTCCTAAAATAATTAAATGACGTGTCATCTATTAATTAATTATTTTGTAATATTTATCATCTAATTAGGTCTAATTAGTAGAAGATTAATTCGATTGAAAATTATATTTTTGAATGACTAATATAATTAAGAAAATCTTTAAAAATTAATTTAAAAAATGTGATGTCTTTCGGAACTAATTTGAATATTAAATTTATATATTATATCAATTTATTTATTTATTTATTATTATTATTATAACAACACTACATGTATGTTGTTTGCTTTTTGCGGTAATTTAAATTTCCTGTGCTAGATTTTATTATTTCTATACTTGATACATAGACCTATTATACATGACAATACATGGACAAAATGCATAGACACATACATTTATTATAAAAGAAACACTTCCTAACTAATAATATTTTGTACCACAGTGCCAATAGCTAATAGGACCTTTTCTGTCTCTTCCGTCATAAGCTTCTCCATCGCTGTACTGCATCTTCTTCTTCTTCTTCCTCTTGTCTTCTCCATTGCTACTTTTCATTCATCTTTTTTCTCATGTCACAATGCCACATGACAACCACAACCACCACCACATTTTCTTCCTCCTTTTCACAGCGTCACATCATTACAACCATCTTCGCACTAGCATGAATGGCGTCCGTGTTCGCAGTGACAACCTCTGACGACTATAGTGGCAGAAGCGATGGCTTCTTTCTTTTGTCATCGCCTCTCTTATCGTCTCTCTCTCTCTCGATTCTTCTCTTTTCGCTATTCTCTTTTTCTTTTCTGTGATCCATCTTTCTCCCTCATTCTCTTGCTCGATGGTGACATTCTCCCTTTATCGCCGCTGAATCTTTCTCCTTCTTCTTCCTCTCTTGCATGTGCATCATCATTGTTCTCCCTCTCTAAAATTTAAATTCAAAATTATTTTGAAAGATCATTTGTTTTAATTTATATGATCACTTGCTTTTATTTAAATGTTTACTTTTTCTGTTTGAATGATCTTATTTTATTATGTTAAATGATCAATTTTAATATTTTGGATAATTTATTTTTGTTAATTATTATTGCCTAATATTTTATTGAGTACCTATCACTACTCTTATTCTAATTATTAATACTAGTGTATCATGCATATTAATTTCCTTTTGTTAAATGCATATAATAATAAGAGAAATACTACATAATCACTAGATTTTTTTATATATATTTAGTCAACCAATATATTTTTATTGGTTGATATAAAAAACTGCTATCAAGGTGCAAAATGAATCATCTTATTTTTTTTCAATTATTTTGTAGCATGTAATTTCTCACGATTCAAAATGTATATATTAAATAATGAAAATTCTACTATGATGACACCATTTTAGTCCTCTAGTGAGAATGCATGGGTTAAATTTATTATCAAGCGACAAGTGTCAAGTGGGTCATTCAGAATTTATGGCAGACACATATTTCTTAGCTCAATAATGCCACGTATCAACAGCTCATTAGATTATACAAATGTCCTCATTAAAAGATAATTATAATATTCTCATAGTAGACTTTCTCTTTAAATAAAGGTGAAATTCAAAATAATCCCCAAAATTTGAGCTGAAATTCAAATTGGACTTAAATTTATAATTATCCAAAATTGCCTCCAAGTTTAATATTTTAACTCAAATTGGTTTAAATTTGACTAAAGTAAAAGCCAACATCAGTTATGATCTCAAATTTGTTGGGTCCAATTTCAACTCAGATTAAACAATATAAAAAATACTATATATACATTTTTCTTTTAAAGTCTAATCAAATTAATTAAATCATAACAAAGATTATTCTCATTAGAAAAGCTATGTAATAAGTAATATAGACTTTCACTCATTCACATATTCAATTTTTTTGGTCCAACTGCACTTCATTAATAAATAAGAACTCATGCATAAAGTATTTCTCAATTTCTTTTTACATTCAACTTCAGCTAATATTTTTCTGTTTCTTATTAAAATATCATGTTTCTACTCATCCTTTTATTCACCAACATTTATTAATTATTAATATTTGACTTCATTCCAAATATATACATATTATATTTTTTTATAATTTTTAACAAAATATCACTCGCTTTGAATATTTTATTTTCTATTGTAATATTCTTTTAGTAGAGTATCAAATATATTTTAGTATTTAATTATTTTTTGTGACCTTTTAGTATTTAATTATGAATTTAATGTTCATATATCATCAATTTAAAAAGAATTTCACAAAGACAATTAATTGAATAAAAGTAACCAATTCTTTAATGCACTATTTCAGAAGTTATATAAAAATTTCTAAACATACGAATATAATTAGATGATCGTATAAAACTCTTTACATAGATAGTTACATCAAAATCAAACTCATGAAATTTAAGATGTTCATTTTAACATTAATGTGCAATAAAATGAAATTTTGAAAAATTTATTAATAGTAGACAGAAAAAAAAATTATTTTTCATTTGACTAATTTATTATATTTGAAAAATTATAATAAATGTGAAGTGACTAAATCATAAATTCCTATATCATAATAATATTTAAGAAGATATATGGATTTAAATATTTAAAATAGTAAAAGTTATTTTCTTGTGAAAATACTATCAAGCTGGCCCCACTAAAACTCAACTACCTAAATAAAATACATTTTCAAATACAAAATAAATATTAAAAATATGTAAAACAATAAATGTATTTACACACAAGAGAAAATATTAGTAACCAATAAAAAATAGTCAATAATCAGCCAACTTTATATTTTATTATCAATAGAACATTCGAAACTTTGAAAAATAGAATATCAAATTTAAGATATCGATTGAATTTTTGTTGGATACCTAGCATTATTGATTTTTTAGAATCTAATTTTGAATTCAAAATTTTAATGCACCATCGATATAAAAGAATTTTATAAATGCAACTGATCGAATATTGCCACAACAATAAAAAGAACCAATTTTCTAATCGACTACTTTAAAAATTATCTAAATACATAAATTTGATTGGAAGAATGTATAAAACTCTAAATCAAAATCAAACTAAAAAAATTTAAGATGTCCATTTCAATATTAATGTACGACAATATGAAATTTTGAAAAAATCATTAATATTGATAGGAAAAAAAAATTTGTGTTTGATGAATTTATTATGTTTGAATAAACATAATAAATGTCAAGTGACTAAATGATAAATTCATATACCATAATAATATTTAAGAAGATATCAATTTAAATGTTTTTTTTATCTCAATTTAAACGTTAAAATATATTTTATATTCTGATACTCTTTTAGTAGAGTTTTAAATATATTTTATAATATAATTTTGAATTTAAATTTTGGGCACAATCAACATAAAAGATTTTATACAAAGACAACGAATCTAATTTTGTCACAACAGTAAAAGTAACAAAATTTCTAATACAATACTTTAGAAGTTATCTAGACTTATGAGTCTGATTAGATAGCCGTATAAAATTTTTTACACTGTCAAGTACATCAAAATCAAAGTCATAAAATTTAATATCTTCATATAATATTAAATGTATGATAATATGAAATTCTAAAAAAATCATTAATAGTGACAGGAAAAAAATTAATTTGTGTTTGACAAATTTATTATATATTTGAATAAACATAATAAATTTGAAGTGACTAAATAATAAATTCCTATACCATAATAATATTTTAGAAGATATGGATTTAAATGTTTAAAATTGTAAAAGTTATTTTCTTGTGAAATTATAATCATGCTAAGTCACACTAAAATTTAACTACCTATATAAAATAACTTTCAAATACAAAATAAATATTAAAAATATGTAAAAGAGTAAATGTATTTACACATTTTATATTTTGATATTTTTTGGTAGCGTTTTAAATATATTTTAGAATCTAATTTTGAATTTAATTTTTGTGCACTATCAACATAAAACATCTTAACAAAGACAACTAATCTAATTATTTTAATACAGTAAAAATAACAAAGTTTTTAATCCATTACTTTAAAAGTTATTAAGACATACAAGTCTGATTAGGTAGCTGTATAAACCTTTTACACCGTTAAGTACATCAAGATCAAAGTCATGAAATTTAATATGTTCATATAAATATTAATGTACGATAATATGAAATTTTGAAAAATCATTAATAGTGGCAGAAAAAGAATTAATTTGTGTTTGACGAATTTCTTATCTTTGAATCTTTGAATAAACATAATAAATTTGAAGTGACTAAATGATAAATTTCTATACCATAATAATATTTAAGAAGATATGGATTTAAACGGTTTTTTGTGACAATATGGATTTGAAACAATTAAAACTATAAAAGTTGTTTTCTTGAGTAAATATAATCATTTTAGGCCATACTAAAATTCAACTATCTATATAAAATAGATTTTCAAATACAAAATAAATATTAAAAATTATGTAAAATACAAAATAAATATTAAATATATGTAAAATAATAAATATATTCCCACACAATTACAACTATTACTGCTTTGAATATATTTTTTTATATCCCGATGCTCTTTTGGTAGAGTTTTAAATATTTTTTAGAATTCAATTTTGAATTTAATTTATATGCACCATCAACATAAAAGATTTTAACAGACAACTAATATGATTTTGTTACAACAAGAAAAGATTACATCCACTATTTTAGAAGTTTTCTAAACATATATATGAATTAGATAACCGTATAAAATTCTTTACACCGACAAGTAAATCAAAATAAAGGTCATGAAATTTAAGATGCTCATTTCAATCTTAACTTACGATAATATGAATTTTTGAAAAAATCATTAATAGTGGTAGGTTGTGGTCAAACTCTATTATGAATTTCTGAACACATTCTCCATAGGGCCCTCTTATCTCTTCCTTCTTCGAGCTCGGATTATGCAAGAATGGATCAATTTGAATTCTAAAAAAAAAAAAAACGAGGAATCCTCGATATTTTTTTAGATTTCTAATCCTCTTTCTCCCTTCCAGTAACTATAATTAAAAAAGGGTCGATTACCAGCTCCTATGATTCAAATACACATCAATTGGTGGGTTCCGCTGTTATCGGCTATATTCAAATGGGTTTGAGGTTGAATCATATCATTTTTATTTTGTCTGTTCTTTCAGTCCAAAGTTTGTGTGTTTGAAAAATTTATTATGTTTGAATAAACATAATAAATGTGAAGTGAGTAAATGATTAATTCCTATACCATAATAATATTTAAGAAGATATGAATTTTTTGGTGACATATAGAAAATAATAAGGAAGGAAAACTAAGCTAAACCAGCTGCTAAAACATTTAGGAAGTCGTCACCCGACTGAAACCATTTGACAAAACTTTTGGAATCTCTAATGGGCTTGGCTAAGCCAGTCTGCTGCTTTATTAACATCTCTATAAATATGTTCAAACTACACATCCCAATCCCTTAATCTCATCTCCATGATTTCGTCGACAAGGTTCCTATCAAACATTTGAATATGTTATGTATGATGATTTAGAGCGAAAAATGTATCTAAACAATTCGTTTGACAAATAATGTACTTGAAACCACACTCCCAAGCCAAAATCAGATCTCTCTAAATAGCAAAGAGTTCACAATGAAAAATATTTCAAGGAGAAAGCATACCCGAACAAGCTTTCACAAAGGAACCACAAAAATTTCGCAACACATAACCAAACAGGCCATTCCATAACGAAGGAGGAGAGAAGCATCACAATTCAACATGATGACATTAGGGGGAAGAGGCAGTCAGTGCGTGTAAATGTGAGGGGGAAGAAAAGAGCAAATCTTAAACTAGTTAAGAAACTCACGCGTAGAATTCTAGGCAAGAAAAGCAATCTTTTGGGCGGACCACGAAATGTCATGGTTGAAGACAATGTTGCATCTACTTCGCCAAATCTACCAAAGTCCGGATGGAAGAAGACAATTCCGACCATGAATTAGCTTTCTTAAACAAACTTCAAAGGAAGGAGAATTAAGGTCTGCAAGAACTGAGTAGTCAATGATCTCTCACACTACTTTTGAAGCTTGACAACTACAAAGGCAATGGTAAATCGTTTCTGGTTCCATCTTGCACCGATGGCATAAGTCATTAGAGGATAAATGTTGAGAATGGTGAAAGACTTCGTCGGCAAAGCATCAAGTATACAAAGCCAAATTATTATCTTTATCTTTTCGGCAACAAGGATTTCCAAATCCAACCCCAGTTAATAGTCTCATTCCAACAAAAAACCTGTCTTGCAAGCCAAAAGTAACCATCACGACTTGAGTAGGATTTGGAACTCGCAGGCCACCAGGTCCACCTAGTGATGCTATTGATCAAAGAAGGAAGTTGAAGACTTCTGATCAAAGATGAAACATAATCCGAAATGGGAGTGATAAGATGATCCAAGAACCATTGATTGTTGTGAATAATATCGTCTACTTTGAAGTCTAACTTATTATGTGAACATAATCAAGAGATTCACCAAGTTTGCCAAGAGGGGACTAAGAATTATGCCAAAGAGACAGATTTGCATCACTAATATTCCACTTGAAGCCATATTTCAAAGCATTAGACGCCTTGTAAATACTCTTCCAACAAGATGAATCACCGGTAGAGAAGGATAAATTTTCAACTGAAGATCGATTCAAATATTTAGAACCTAAAAGCTGCACCCACAATTTATCTTTACAGTGAAGAAGTTGCCAAACAAGTTTTCAAGAAGAGCATAATTAACAGAAGAACTATCATGAATGCCAAGACCGCCAAGCTTCTTTGGGGCTGTTATCTGTCGTCAACTCACTAAGTTAAGAGTCCTGCAACCAACTTCATCTTTCCATAGGAATTGTCTCATCATAGAATTAATTTATCACAAGCATAATTTGGAAAGAGAGTTACTTGCATTTGATAAACTAAAATAGAAGAAATAACAGATTTTACCAAACACAATCTACCTGCTTTGCTGAGAAGTCTTCCCTTCCAACTAGCCAGCCTATTATGGATTTTTTCAATCACTTCCTTAGCACCCCTTCTTACCACTCTCTCATGGCCAATGTTAACATCGATGTACTTACCCAAAGATTAAGTAAACCAGATATTAGACATACCAGGAAGAAGATTTTTTCTTCGTTGAGGCACCGAGTTAGAGCATTGTGCTTTAGATTTAGCAAGATTCATTTTTAAGCCTGAAGCATCAGTGAAGTGACGAAGGGTCTTCATAACATTCTCAACCTGAGACTTAGTAAATTTACAAAATAGTATAAAATCGTCAGCAAACATCGAATGAGATATTCTTGGTCCCTTTTCAGAAATAGCCATCGGGCTCCAAGATCCACTATGCACCAAATGAGTAATGAGGCAAGCCAATTTTTCCATACACAAAACAAAGCGTGACATCAAGTCACCCTGTCTAAGCCGTCTCCTTGGGCTAAAGCTCTCCAAACGGTGATCATTCCACAAAATAGATGAAGATGAAGAAGTTACACAAGTCATAATGAGCCTGACAACAGAGTTAGGAAAACCAAAGCTAATAAGAGAATGGCTAAGAAATATCCAATCAACTCTATCATACGTCTTTTCCAGATCAATTTTAAAAGTCATAACACCTTTTTTTGACGTAATTTTTTTTCATGAAGTGTAGAATTTCCTGGGCTATGATAATATTTTTTGTGGTACGAATTTAAACATTTTTTACAACATGGATTTAAAACGTTTAAAACTGTAAAAGTTTTTTTCTTGCGAAAATATAATCATACTAGGCAACACTAAAATTCAACTACCTATATAAAATGAATTTTCAAATACAAAATAAATATGTAAAATATAAAATAAATATTAAAAATATGTAAAATAATAACATATTTACACGCAATTACAACTATCACTGCCTAGTAGAGTTTTAAATATTTCTTTTAATTTAATTTCTATGCATCATGAACGTAAAAGACCTTAACAAAGATAACTAATCTAGTTTTGTAATAACAGTAAAAGTAACGAAGTTTCTAATTCACTACTTTAAAAGTTTTCTACACATACGAATTATATAATTGTATGAAACTCTACATCGTCAAGCACATCAAAATCATGGTCATGTTCATTTCAATATTAATGTGCGATAATATGGAATTTTAAAAAAAATCATTAATAGTCACAAGGAAAAATTATTTAGTGATTTTCAAATTTATTATATTTAAATAAATATAATAAATGTGAAATGGCTAAATAATAATTTTTTACACAACAAGCGAGGAAATATCAAAATCAGGAAATAACTTTATTAGGATAAAAAATAAGGTACAAGAAAGTCATAAATTACTTTTGTGCATACAACAAATCAAATAATCTAAGCTTTAAAACTCATAAATTTGAATCAAGAAGATGAAAATACTACAAAAATAGAGTCTCTGTCCATATTCAATTTTTCCAACCACAGACCTCCAATCAAGATCTCCACCATTCAGAATGAAGAACAAGATGAAATGAATATATAGTTAAAATTTTACGATAATTAAACGGTGAATGAGTGAAAAACGAGAGCACTCAAAGTTTGATGCTCTGCTGAAAAACGTGGACATTTTTCTCTCTAAATGCTTGTGTTTTGTCACCAAATAAGATCTTTCTTGGCAACCCTAACACATCTCTAGCAACTTCAAACTTTTTATGGACGGATATTAGCATATTTTACATTTCTCCACATATGAAGGGAGCCCAAAATTCTATCATTCTTTCTTTTTTAAAAAAAGTAATAAAAAATAAAAATGTTCTATTTATTTGTTACAAATTCTAGTGGTGTTTGAAATTTAAATGATAAACAAAAAATGTTAAAAATTAGTAGTTGTAATAATCCTCAACCTAATTGGGAATTTTACTATTTAAATAAGTGTTTAAAGGTATTCTTTTATCAAGCCTTTTCAAATTAAGATAACTAAAATTGCGTATAATTTAATAACTGAGATTACATATAATTTATTAACTATTAAATATTATTATATGAAGCTTTCATACGCTAAGTTTAAATCAAATCAAACCCGTTGATTTAAGATAGGGAAAGTATAGGTAACCAATATTTTTCTAATCAACAAATCAACCAACAAAAAATAAAATATCTGTAATTATTATTTATAAAACGTCCACAATGAAAGCTATAGAACATCCAAAACCTAAAATAACTAACAATCAGCCAACTTTGTATTTCTTAAAAGTAGAACATTTGAAACCTAAAGAAATAGAATATTCAAGTTAAGTTGTTGGCTGATGTTGGCTGAATTTTTATTGGTTACCTAACATTGTTGTTTTAGGTGTTCTAACATCAAAGCCTTGTTAGGCTAAAGATTGATTACTATTGGGTCAGATTACCAAAATTGATGAAATATATTAAATGTAGAAAACTATTTTGTAAATTTGGTGTATGATAAAACAAAGTTTTAACCTAGCTACAAGAAACTTAAGATGAAGAATTTACAATGAAAGAAAGAATGATAAAGAAGGAAGGAAGAGTTGAACGCATAAGTAAAAAATTTGACATAATTCTAGCTTCTTGTCATTCAAGATTTCACTTGACTTGTATTTATAGTACTGAGCTTATCAAATTAAAAAGAGATGTTTGAAATCTTTGTTTGTTGTGAGATGATTCCTTAAAAGGAGCAAGAAGTACAAGTTCCTTTTTGCCTGCTGATGCAAAGCTTTTAGTTTTAGCAACTATGCTGATCCTTTTTGAAGTTATAGCAGTGAAGTAAGAGAAGCAACTTTTCAAACATTCTAACTTGTTGAGCACACTCACATTTTAGAGTCAAAATGTATCCGATGAATTTAAGTGCTTTTCTGGGGTCTTGAAGTGTCTTGTACCTTAGCTTGCTTCTGAGATGGGTATTGTACTCAGAGTTATGTTACGATGAGGTATTTGAGCATTAATTACACCCTTCTCAGGTCATACAATTCTGGTTTGACATTCTGTTAGAGAAATATTCATTCTCTGGTACATTAGAAACTAGGTAAACTGATAGCAGTGAACTAATGATATTATATTTCTCGTTTGTTAATCATCATCGATACGAAATTAATAACTATGTATACCTATTGTCGTTTCCTTGCAAGTTTCTTTAATGGGAGAAAGCTAATAGAGTGCCTCAGAGTTGTTTTTTGGTGGACTATATAACTAGATATATAAAGCAATTTAATGAGTTATAGGACCATGTTAGCAAGGTTGATGAAGTTGTGGTACCTTATTCCGAAGAGTACAAGTGCCTTCAAAATGTGTTGCATGAGTTTCCCTCTAAAGTGCCTAAGAATTTGGAGTCCACAGATGGTTATCTTGGAAGGAAGCCAGGAGAAGATATAATATGGAAAGGGGACGATGCAGACCTTAGCTTGCTCTCTGTAATCCTATAAAAAGAAAACAGAGAATCTAGAAGAAAAGGAAATGTATGTAGTTTTGTGGTTTATATCAAGACTCAAGAGTCTTTGTATGACCAAGTCTGATCTCTTCCAAAGACCCAAATTGTTGATATTGCAATTACAGGTTCTGTTTGCTAAAAGGACATACATGACATGCATTCATTAAGAGTTCTAGCTTTGCTACTATCTTTCCAACCTTCGCTATGAATTAACTTACATGCGATTTTGGTGCGCAGACCAACTCTCGGCGTTTGGATGCACATACCCTTTTCATATGCTTTTGAAAATCATATTTTAAGTCTCAGTAAATTTATACGTTCACAAATCCAATCCATCCCCTAAATATATTTATTATTCTTTCTCCACCCAAAGATTTCTTGATTCATGTTAGAGTATATTTAGGAAATAGAATTATTAGGATCAGTTAGCATATTCTATATTTATATTAGAGTATAATTAGGAGTAAACTAGGATCATTTAGAATCAGTTAGGATAATTTGTGATATTATATCTTTATTAGGTGATTCTTTTAGCACCTATAAATACCCTTGTACACTGTATATTTCATAATTCAGAATACACATAATACATTTTCTTCAAATTACTCTCTTGTTCTAACATGGTATCAAGAGCATAGGTTTTTTTTTTTTCATGGATCATTAGTTTTTCATCAGTTTTTTCTCCTTCAGACACCTCTCTTTGCGCTCGTTTTTCGGCCCTCTTCCGACGCTTTGGTTCGTCACCGCCCACACCACCGCCTTCGTCTCGCCGTCACGAGTCCAACGAGCCCAGCCACGCCACCAGAAGCCTCCTGACGCGCCGTCACGCGCCGCCTGAAGGTCTGCTGCCGGCATCCTCATTTTCCTCTCCAGAAGCCACAGATACCGTTGGATCTGCTTTTGCTGTCCATGGCCCAGATTCTGCCACGTGTCGCCAATTTAGTGATCCTGGTCAATCTATTCAGAAGCCACCTCAGTCGTTGGATTTGTGAACGCCATCCACGGTCTAGATCTCGCCACGTGTCGCAACTTCAAGGATCCACTGATCCGTTTCCAAGACCCGGTCCGACCCGCCCGACCCATCACCGAGACCCGATCTGACCCGGTCCAGCTCCCAGATTCGACCCGGCCTGATCTGGTTACACGGACCGGTCCGACCCGACCCGACCCGACCCGATTCCGAGACCCGCCCGGCCAATTTCCTAAGGTTTTTGAGTGAGATTTTTTCATTTCCGAGCTCCGTTTTCTCCGTTTCTGCACTGAAATTGTCATTTCTCCTCCTCTTCTTTCTTGCTTCACCTATTATGGAAAAGCCATACATTTTTCAACCTATTCCAGTTATCCTCAACGGCTCCAACTATGCTCATTGGGTTGAAGCCATGAGAGGTTTTCTTAAAGGGAGAAAATTATGGCGCTATATGACCGGTGATATTGTTTGTCCTGTTAAGTCCACTGTCACTGCCACATCCGCCGATGGGACCTCCAAATCCACGGAGGTTGGTGAGAAAGACTTTGCTGACAAGTTGGAAGATTGGGATCGTAAGAATCATCAGATTATTACTTGGTTTCGCAACACTTCCACTCCAGGTATTCATTTACAGTTTGGGCGTTTTGAAACTGCTAAGCAGGTATGAGATCATTTGGCAAAACGGTATACTATTTCTGATCTCTCTCATCAGTACCAACTGCTAAAGGAGCTTCATAGCCTTAAGCAAGAACGTGGTCAAGCAGTTTTTGATTTTCTTGCTCAAATGGAAGTTGTTTGGGATCAATTAACCTCTTGTGAACCTGTTCTTAAAGATTCCATCGATGCTAAAGCATATGAGGATTATCGCAACTGCACACGTCTCATACAATTTCTCATGGCTCTTACTGATGATTATGAGCCTGTTAGAGCTTCTCTTCTTCAACAGAATCCTTTGCCTAGTCTTGAAGATGCCCTCCCTCGCCTTAAGCCCGAAGAAACTCGTCTATGATTGACTCGCTCCAAGAGTGACCATGCTTTTGCTGCCACCGACAAAAAGGGAAAATATTGTCGCAACTGTAACCGTCCTGGGCACTCATTCGCAGAATGTCTCTCTATTGAGTGCCGTAAATGCAAACAGAAGGGACATATTGGCCCTAACTGTCCCAAATTTTTTTGTCATTACTGCAAACTCACAGGTCACCTAATCACTGTCTGTCCTACTCGCCCGCCTCGTTCAGATCAGAACAAGTATCACCCTCGTCCCAACTACTCTCAGAATGTGCTTGCTTCTACTGCTGCTGCTGCTACTGAATCCACCAACCCTTCTTCTCTCAACCCACCGTCTGTCTCTCCATCTGACATTGAGTCTCTTCTTAAACAACTTCTCTCCCTTTCTGGTAATACCTCTGCTGCTCTTTCCACTCCTCCAGGTAATTCTAAATGGTATTTTGACTCTGGTTGTTTTAATCATATGTCTCCTTTGCGTCCTTTTTTCTCGTCTTTGTCTACCACTACAAATGCACCTTCTGTCAACATCGCTGATGGTTCACTTTTGCATGCAACCCATAAGGGTCTCCTTTCCCAGTCAAATCTCAATCTCCCTGATACTTATTTTATTCTGAAATTAAACTTTAATCTTATCTCTGTCGGTCAACTTGTTGATCTCGGTTTTGATGTCATTTTCTCTATTTCTGGTTGTCGTGTGCAGGATCGTCGGACGGGACGGATCATCGGGACTGGATGTAAGGTCGAAAGGTTGTTTGAGCTTGAGAACCTTCATGTTCCTTTTACAAACCTTTGTGCTATTTCCACTCCTTCTACTCTTCACCTGTGGCATCGCCGTTTTGCCTACAGCTCATTGGGCAAATTGCATCCTCTTTTATCTAAGGGAGTTTTAGGTCAAGTTAATAATGAGTCTTTGAATTGTATTTCTTGTCAAACTGCTAAACAGCCAGCTTTATCTTTTCATTATAATTCTTCTCTTGCTTGTTGTCTTTTTGATCTTATTCATTCTGATGTTTGGGGTCCTGCTCCTACTCCTTCTATGGGAGGGGCTCGATACTTTGTGGTATTTATTGATGATTATTCACGTTTTACTTGGGTTTATTTAATGGCTAATCGTCATGAGCTACCTCAGCTTTATATCAACTTTGCCACCATGATTAAAACTCAATTTTCCAAGGTCATTAAATTTTTTCGTCGCGACAATGCTATGGAATATCGTGACTCCAAACTCTTAAATTTTCTCACTGAACAGTGGACTTTGTCTGATTTTTCCTGTCCTGGTACTTCTCAACAGAATGGAAGAGCTGAACGCAAACACCGTCATATTCTTGACTCTATTCGTGCAATGCTTCTTTCTTCTTCTTGTCCTGAGCATACTTGGGGGGAAGCTGTTCTCACTGCTGTTCATGTCATCAATAGACTTCCTTTTTCTGTCCTTGGTAACATTACTCCCTTTGAGCATCTTTATCTTACTTCTCCAAATTATAGCTCTCTTCGTGTTTTTGGTTGTGTCTGTTTTGTCCTTCTTCAGCCTCATGAACATAATAAACTTGAACCTCGGGCTCGCATGTGTTGTTTTCTTGGTTATGGTACTGAACACAAGGGTCATCGATGTTGGGATCCCATCTCTAGACGTGTTCGTATATCTCGCCATGTTGTCTTCTAGGAACATCAAATGTTCTCTAGTTTCTCCATCTTTGAGTCCATTCCTTCTACTCAATCACTGTTTTTCACCGATTCCAATGTTGATATTTTTCCTAGTGATGAAACTACAGGTTCAATCCCACATCCGCCTCTCGAGCTTCCTACACTTCCACCTTCTCCATCTCCTGATACTAGGGTAAGAAATCCACCTCCTCATCTTCTTGATTATCATTGTTTTTCTACTATTCATAATCACCATGAACCTAAGTCTTTTCGAGAAGCCTCCACAAATCCAAATTGGCAGCAAGCAATGCAAGAAGAAATCCAGGCGCTTGACAAAGCACACACCTGGGACTTGGTTGATCCTCCTTCTGATCAAGAAGTTGTGGGTAGTAGATGGGTATACAAGATCAAGACTCGCTCTGATGGTTCTATTGATCGATATAAGGCACGATTGGTTGCTCAAGGATGTACGCAGGAGTATGGTATTGATTATGAAGAGACTTTTGCTCCTATTGCTCGTCTCACATCTGTTCGAGCTCTACTCGCCATTGCTGCGGTTAAGAAATGGTCTCTCAGTCAGATGGATGTAAAGAATGCTTTTCTTAATGGGGATTTGAAGAAGAAGGTCTATATGAAACCACCTCCGGGATATCCTTGTCATTCTCGCAAAGTCTGTCTCCTTCGTAAGGCACTTTATGGTCTTAAGTAAGCTCCTCGTGAATGGTTTGAGAAGTTCAGCACCACTATATGCAATCTTGGTTTCAATTGCAGCCCTCATGAGAATGCTCTCTTTAATCGTAAAAGTAACCGTGGGGTTGTTCTTTTACTTCTGTATGTTGATGACATGACCATTACTGGAGATGATGTTGATGGTATTTCTGCTCTTAAAGCATCACTTCATGACACCTTTGAGATGAAAGATCTTGGTTCTCTCAGTTATTTTCTTGGGCTTGAAGTCATATCCACAGATGACGGGATCTATCTCTCTCAAGCTAAATATGCTTCGGATCTTCTTGCTCGAGCTGGACTTACAGATAGTCGCACTGAGTCTACTCCCCTTGAGACCAATATTCAGTTTACTCCTATGGATGGCACTGTTTTGGATAATCCTACTCTCTATCGACAGTTAGTTGGTAGTCTTGTCTACTTAACTGTCACTCGACCAGACATCGCCTATCCCGTTCATGTTCTTAGCCAGTTCTTGTCGGCTCCTCGTACTAGAACTCTGTTTCAAGGCCTTCATTTTTCTGCACATTCCTCTTTAGTCCTTCAGGCATACTCTGATGCCGATTGGGCTGGTGATCCTACTGATCGTCGTTCTACTACTGGTTATTGTTTGTTTCTTGGTGATTCTCTCATCTCCTGGCGGGCCAAGAAGCAAACATTCACTGCGCGATCCAGTACCGAAGCTGAATACCGTGCTCTCGCTGACACAACTGCCGAGGTTATCTCGATTCGTTGGCTTCTTGAAGACTTGGGTGCTCCTCAATCTTCCCCGACTGATGTTTTTTGTGACAACCGTAGTGCTATTCAGATCGCCGATAATGATGTTTTTCACGAATGCACCAAACATACTGAGATTGATTGCCACTTTGTCCAGCAACGTCTCCTTATTGATGTTGTTCGTCTTATAGCTGTTGGAACCTTGGATCAAACTGCTGATCTCTTCACAAAGGCTCATCATCCTACTCGTTTTCGAACTCTAGTATCCAAACTCAAGATGGTATCTTTAGCTCCCACTTGAGTTTAAGGGGGGATGTTAGAGTATATTTAGGAAATAGAATTATTAGGATCAGTTAGCATATTCTATATTTATGTTAGAGTATAATTAGGATCATTTAGAATCAGTTAGGATCATTTGTGATATTATACCTTTATTAGGTGATTCTTTTAGCACCTATAAATACCCTTGTACATTGTATATTTCATAATTCAGAATACACATAATACATTTTCTTCAGATTCTCTTGTTCTAACAATTCAAAATCTCGACGGCAGCGGCACGACCAACACAGCGGTGCAGAGCAAATGGCAGCGGCAGCGTCTCCTTCAACTTCACGTTTTGAGGACGTATAGGACAATGGCGTATGGGACGAGCAGCAGTAGCATGGCCAAAGGCGAATATTAGTCAATGTTGAGGGGGAAGGCCAAGATGCGGGAGGAAGACCACGACCCAAGCTCCGGCGACGGCATGGACGAGCTCCTCGCAACTCTTGGTTAGAAGGCTCGCTCCTTGAGGAAAACCCCTCACGCGCGTTCATGGACGGCACCCAAATCAACCTCGAATGGCTCACCTTCCACTGTTTGTAAGCATTGTGTGCTAATGTTCTCGTCTTGAATCGAGAGGGAATAGTAGGGCCCTCTTTTCTTTTCTTTTTATTGCATCTTGCACTTGCAGTGCACAAAAGTCACTAACCAGCTTTGCTTACATGGAAGGCAATTGCGTTACCATTCCATTCATTTAGAATTGCCAGACTTCGATACATTACACCATGGCAAAGAATGAAACAAATTAAACATTAAACGAAAAGGAAGAGATTTAAATGGAAAAGCAAATTGTCAATCAAACTTCAAGCAACTAATACGAAATAATATAACATAAACTTCTGGAAATCCAATCCATTCTTATACAATGTATTATACAAGATGAAATAATCGTCGGAATTTTGCCATTCTCCTCAATTTATTTTTCAGGTAAAATCCATTCTTGTTCACCTACTGATTTACTACCAAGTATTCCTAAAGAAGAGCATCACAATGGTTAACAAAGCCAAAAGTTACAAAAGCACAAAATCAATTCATGTACTGTTCAAGCCACAAGGCCATGTCAGGCTATCTGAGATAGCAAAATGACTACCCGGCCAAAATATCTTCCCTGATATGTTTGGGGGAAAACTTGGCACAATAATTAAACATAGCTAAAACTATATGGTAATTCTCACTGCTGCTGTGACCCTGATGCTGATGCTCCGGCTTCAGTTGGCGCAGATCCAGAGCCAACCTGTCCAGACCCTGCTTGTGAAGAACCGGGCTGCATGGGACGATGGTGATATGGATGATTTGCAGCTGGTGGCTGAGATGGCGCCATTTGAACACTATATGGTGGTGGGTATTGCTGATACGAGGGAACCGGTGACATATAACCATATGGAGGAGGATAATACTGATGAGGAGGAGGATGATGATATTGGCCAGGAGGAGGAGGAGGAGGCATCATTGGATGGGCATAGTGTTGCATTTGTGGCTTCTCCATATTGGGTTTGTTCTCACCTGATCCACTAGGTCCACCAGGAGGACCCTCTTGAGATGGAATAAGTGCACCCATTCTTTGCGGATCCATTGATGGGTAATAGCTTCTTTCTTGCTGAGGAGGAGGTGGATTGTTATAGTAAGGCATTCCTTGCCCTTGATCCTGATTCTGCTGTTGCGATATAACTGCCCGAGGCAACAACCCACTGTGAGCCACTGCTGCTTGCTGCCTTGCTTGATCAGAGCCATCTGACTCCGGTTTTGCTGTCTGTGGCCTGCCCCACATCAGCTTTAGCCTTAGGCCCTTAATAACCAGCTTGTTGGATAGTTCTTCAGCTGCCTTTTCTGCACCTTCTCTGGTTGTATAGGTAACAAAAGCACAAGCCCGTTGGAGAACCATTTTGATAGATTCAATTTCACCATGCGCATAGAAGTGATCCCGCAAGTCCTGCTCAGTGACCCTAGCATCAAGTCCACCAACATAAAGTGTTTTGATGCTCTCATCCTCGGGAGCCTCCAAAGAAGTCATTTCTCCAGCCTTACCAAGTAGCTTCAAAGCCACAGGATCGTTGACACTGCAGGTTTAAAACCATGATATAGAAAAGGGGTGCATTAAAAGAGTGAAATCTAAACCACGGGTCATCATGGAGAATAACCAGGACACAAATAGACTAATGCCTAATGAACCAGCAACTATCTCCTCAATGATGGACAATTCTTATGTTAATGCAACTGTTAAGATCATTATGGGGAAAAATAAAGAAATAAAATAAAATAACTTATTGAAAGAGAGATCATATATGAAAAACCTATCAACAAATGAGAATGCCATTAACCATACATACCCATAATAACGATCTTTAATATTTTGTTGAGATAGCTCCCCAGTTACTGGCATCTCATGCCTATAAGGGCATTCAGCTCCTCTAGTACATTCGCCCCTTATGTAGAAACTGCAAATATGTGCCCGGTTTCTTTTGTAATATGGTGTTGTCCTTTGAAGCTTTAAGATAGTGTCATTTGGGCGTGCTTTACCATAAGAGGATTCATAATCTATACCAGCTCTAGCCTGCACCATACAACAAACATTCTTATTACACAGATCATCCTGTACTCATAACCAAGTCAAACAAGGGATATAATTTTAAAACTCAAACTATATTGATTGGAAGAAGCAAAGAAGAAATTATAAACTTTAATAGCCAGTGCAAACCAAGATACAAAAAACCATAGTTCCATAGTTGATGATTTTGCAACATCAAATTAACTTTATCATGCTTCAATGAGAAATGCCTTCGCAAGTGTAATAAAATATTTTATAATTTAAAAGGATGACATCAAAACAATACCAAAATACTATAAAAACATGCAAGCTGCATTAATTTAGAAGTCACTCATAACTACGAAGATATAATCGTGACAATTGTGCCCTTTTTTTAGGGATCCATTTTCCAGAGTAGATTTTGTGATATTTAATATAGGAGACATTCAAACAGTTCTAGTACAAGCACTAAAATTCCACTAACAGTTCATAGGAAAAACCCATCATAGTAGCAAAAACAGATTTATTTTAAAAATGCAGGGCTCTTCCTATAGAAGAGGGCATATTCAATTTATGTTAGACTCACTAAAATGGAATTTCTGATTAACCTAAATGCAATTTATATGCAAACTGAAATGATAAACATAACCTTAGGAGAACTATGTACGCCATTTAACAAATAAAAACCGAAAAGCATCGTTTTGTTGCCCATCTTCAATTATATTAAACTATATCAACTATAAGTATGACTTATAATGAAAATCATACCTTGCGGTCGTGCTCTTCAGCGAAATACTCCCTATTAACATCACTCTTTGGAATGGCATCATTGGAATCGATACTGAGAGCTGTGTCACGGACTTGAACTGGCAACCCATATTCTAGATCCAGAAGACACACTTGACAGACATTTTTCAACTTACTACATGTTTGGCAGATCTCT
>JASCZI010151179.1:2015-14961 GCA_036250425.1 Stylosanthes scabra | reverse complement strand
GTCCCGACCAGGTCTCCATCTAAAGACAGTAAATGGCCGTGTACAAATCTTACATTCCTTGTCATACTCAGCTCTTGTCTGCATCCAAATACCCATGCGTACAAAAGAAAGCAATTAAACAAACAATCAAGTTTCGTCTTTCATCTGATGAAACATGCTGAAATCTAAAATCAACTTCATTTATTGATGGAATTCCCCCACCTCCCAACCCTGGGGTTCATAAGAAATCAACATGGTGTTGTCCTTATTAAATACTCCATGGAGAATATGAAGTTAACGTTCCAAGATATCAAAAAGAATAAATAAATATAAATACATATATCATTGCACTGGCTCAATAAAGTTCTAAATACAATCCTGGACACCGAAAAATTATCATGCCTCTATACTCAATGAAATATAAAAAAAGAGTATCTTCGGTTGGGGTAAAATAGGGTGGAAAGCCAAACATACCCTAAACCACTACATTTTGTTTTGATCCACAGCATAAGTACCCAAAAATCTTACACTTCAACTAACCTAGTTTATTTTCCCTCACAATTATAGTTTATTTAAGGGGAATAAATACAGAACCATTTAAACGAAACAAACTTTCAGAAGATATAGGTTATACAACGAGTTCTGACTACAACAGCTTAATACGCAGCACCATAAAAAAAAAAACAACTCAAGATCTTACCCTATTGTTCCTTAAACCTTCAATTTCTCAAGAAAACAACAAAATTAAATGAAATGAAAAAACAGTACCACATTCCCTTTCACTGCCACATTATATATCATTGCTACCTAATAGCAATCCTTTTAATCTTGGCAAAGAAGAGGAATTGAAAGAAAGATTGAAAGGAATAGAGTAGAGACAAACCATTCGAACGTAAGGGTTGTCGCCAAGGCAGGACTCGCAGATGATGGGGAAGTCGGCGCGCTCCCACCCATCGGCTTCATGGTCCCTCAGCAATCGGTGCGCCATGGCCGTCGGATTTTGAGTGATTAGATGGACGGTCCTCGATTAGGGTTTCTGGGGTTTTGATTCGGAAACAGCAACGTGCTCTTCTTTCCTCGGAGAACAGAATCAAGAAAAGGGAACGACGGGAAGAGATTATTGAGCGCCCCTTAAATGTTCAGCTTGTAACCTGAAACTATCAGGGTTCAGTGCTCCATTTCATTTAACCGATGAAAGTCTAAAAGATATGTATGTAAATTTGTGTTGCTGTATATATTTACAATTTAACAGTTCCAGGAAGGGGAAAAAAAGAAGCAAAAAATCCGAGTCAGATCAAAGGACCTACCGGTACTGAGGCAGCAGTGGAAGCACAACACAGCCGAAGCGACGTACACAATGCCGCGACGGGAGAGGCGCTGTGGAGAGGCAGAAGGGAGAGAGGAGGAGAATGGTTTGGGGTTGGGAGCGAGGATTAGGATTGGTTCGTTGTTCAACGGACATTGCTTGTATAGCTGAAACGGTGCCGTTATGATTCAACGGTATCCAGTGTAACGAAGCTTTTTTCTTTTTTTTTTTTTTTCAAATTGTGAAGCCCATCTTTAATAGTGAATAGAAGTTGTTTCTTTTCTTATTCATTCCACCAAAGCCCATCTTGGCAATGTTACTACACACTTTATCCTAACCTGTAATAAAAAATGAGTGTGCAATAACATTACCAAGATGAAATTTTGTGAGAGAAACGAATGAGAAGAAAAATGACTTTGTTTTGACTATTGCATATGAGTTTTGGACATAAAAAACGAGAATGAATCCATGTTGGATACTATTAAGTCAAAACGAGACCCATTTTAGCCATATAAGCATTCTCCGTTGCATATGACGAGTCAGACCAATGAAGGAGCTTGGTAGTTTCGGTTTTTCAAAGGTGAGGGGAACTATAGTATATCTCAAAAATCGAAGGTACATTTGTACTAGTTTAAAAAGGTCGGGTACAAATATCTTTTTTTCCAAAAAAATATAATAATATAATGGGTCATTCTTTGGTGCTTACAGCTAGTGCTGGAAGTGAGTCAAGCCAGCTCATGAGCTAGTTTGAGCTCGACTCGTTAACGGCTCGATAAATTAGGCTCGTGAACTGGTGAACCGAGTTTGAGCCTAGATTTGCGCTCGAAAATTAAATGAGTCGAGTTTGAGTTTAAGTAAGCTTAGCTAATTAGCTTGTGAGCCGGCTCGAAAATATGTATAAATATTTATTTATTTATTAAATTATTAATACACATAATATTCAAAGTATAAATCACTAATCACTTATTATATAAAGATAATGTTTATATATGAAAAAGTATTTGTAACCAACACTTAGTTAGTCAATATTAGTCAAACTGAAAATAAGAGTAAAATAATAATTGCAAAAGAATTCAATTTTTTATATTGTTGATTGACGGTTGGTTAATATTTTGTTAATTATTTAACACCATTGTTTATATACGTGTTACGTATAATTGATTGACATAAAGTTTCATATTATATTCACGATATTTGAGCCATCTCGTGGGTTTGAGCTGGCTCGTGAGTTTTTGATGAGCTGAGCTTGAACTTAAGAAATATGCTCGATTATTAATGAGTTGAGCCGTAAACTAAGCTCAATTTTCGTGAGTCAAGCTTAAATTTGACCTAGCTCGGCTCAGATCTGCTCACTTCCAACCCTACTTATAGCCAAAGTCATCATACCATGAGGTCAACACGCATATGGTATAAGATTTGGTGATTGATGCATTTCCATGTATAATCATTTGACCCTGAAGCGCATTAATCTAACTCACCGGAAAATTTATCGTTGCCGTTCCCGAAAATGGGAGAAAGGGACAAAAGTATACACGATGAAAAAAAGTATATATAAATTTTTTAATGACTCAAATGCACACATGAAATATTCTATTCATACCAACGATAAAGCATTAATAGAATATTTCATGTGTACATTTGAGTTATTAAAAGATTTATATGTACTTTTTATTTATGGTATAATAATTCATGTGTATTTTTATTTATTCTTCCGCATAAAATGTTATTGAGTAGCTTACCAAAAATAAAAATGTTAGAGTAGGATTTAGTTACAGCAACAATCATTCGAAAAAGAATGATAAAAAAACACTTCGGAAAAAGAAAACAAAAAAAAAAAAAAAATGGAAAAACAAGTCATCTGAATATGAGTGGATTGTAAATTCTTGCATAGCAGTAGGGTTACGTTGTTGATTGCGCTTTGTAAAGAAGGTGGTGGTCGACTGGTGGCTACTAAATCTTTGGAACAATATATAAAATTTAACGTATATTAATTAAGTTTTAAATTTTTTATTTTAATTAACAGCTCAAACAGTATATTAAATAAAATACATTTTCTTTTCATTTCAATGTTTTCTAAATGTTGCATTATATGTTAGCAGCGTTAACAAATCATATTTTATTTATTATTTTGTATAGGATAAATATAAAAAAGGTATAACTCAACAATTAAAGAATCTTTAACGAGTATAATTTGAATTTTCCAATTTTAATTTGACTATAACTGTCTCAGAAACACCAAAAAATTTGTAAAAAAAAAAATTCAAATCAAATAATTATAACTCTTTATTTAAAAGTATTAATAATATTTCTTTTTTATTAAACAACTACTCAACAATTTTTTTATTTAGCGGTAGAATTAACACTATTCTTGGTGTAAAGAACTTTACAACAAAAAATAATTACGTTTAAGGCCAAAATTAAATAAAATAAAATAATAAAAATACATAAATAATTTACAATAGTACTACACATCCAAGCAATTTCACCAACCAAGCTCAACCAAGTATTTTTAACCCACTCTCACCCAAATAGCATGAAAAACACGCGCTCTCCTCCCAATCCAAAACACGCGCACTTCTCTTTCAATTTCTCTGCAACAACTCCTCCTCCCCCTCCTCCTCATCCTCCTCCTCATTCTTCTTCTTGCTACTGCGTCGCTATCGTCGTCGCCGTTGCCGCCATCGCCATCGTTGTTGCCGCCACCATTTTCGTAATCCACTTCTTTTTCCTCCTTATCCTCTTCCTTCTCCACTGTTACGTTGTTGCTGCTGTTGTTGTTGTTGTTGCTGCTGCTGCTGCTGTTCATGTTGTTGTTGCTGTTGTTGATGTTCTTCTTCTTCATGAATTGGATTTTCATGAAAAATAGAAACAAATTTTCATAAAAAACAGAAACAAATTTTGAAGCAAAACAGAAATGAATTTTCATATAAAAACTGAATTGAATTTTGAAGCAAAACAGAAACGGATTTTCATGAAAACAGAAACGAATTTGGTGATGAACCCATGCCTAGGCATGATCTTGTTTAGCTCCAGGGTGATGTTGTTCACGCCTAGACGTTACTTTGGGTCACGAAAACAGAAACGAATTTTTATATCAAAATTGAATTGGATTTTCATGAAAACGGAAACGGATTTTCATGAAAAAAAAAACAGATTTTCATGCAAAATAGAAACAAATTTTCTTTTATTTTCTTCTTTTTCCTTCTCCCCTTCTTCCTCTTCCATCATCATCATCATCATCATCATCATCATCATCATCATCATCTTCTTCTTTTTCTTCTTCTTCTCCTCCTCCTCCTCCTCTGGGTTTCTCCTCATCATTCTCCTCCTCCTCCTCTGTTATATTTCTTTTTCTTCCTATTTTCAATGTTGTTATCATCCTCGTCATCGTCGCTATCGTTGCTGTTGTCTTCTTCTTCTCTATTGTCATCGTTATTGTCCTCCTCCTCCACCTTGTTGTTGTCGTTGTCGTTGTCGCCGCCCGTCGCCGTCATCGGATCGAAAAAAGCAGCAACAGTTGACAGAAAAGAAGAAGAATAATAATGATAAGAAGAAGAAGAAGCAGCAGCAGCTACAAAAAGAGGAAGAAGAAGAAGCTGCAAAAATTTACGTGAAAGGCGTGCATATATAATTATTGAATAATTTATATTATTATTATTTGTTTGTTACTATAATTTGAATAAATGCGATTTTAATTATTCTGAACATATTAAATTTATAAAATATAATCACTCTTATCAATGTATTACTATTCAATAACATCGAATATCCAAAGTTAATAGATAAAATTTATTTGAGTAAATGGACAAAAATACATATTAAAGATTGAGGTGGACAAAAATACACATGAAAATTTCGAAACAAAAAAGTATACTACAAAGACAATTAACAATATAAAAAGTATACATGTCGTGTATACTTTATCTATTTACTGTTAATTAACAATGAATAAAAATATACATGCCACGTGTACTTTTGTTCTTAGTTAATTATTTTTTGGGTGTACTTTTATTATTTTGAAATTTTCATATATATTTTTATCCACCATAAAATTTTTCGTGTGTATTTTTATTTATTTCTATCTATCTATCTATTAAAATATAAAAAGAATAGGGCTCTAGGCTCATTGCTCGCCACTTGGAGGCTTATTCTGTTGATCTGTTTGACATGTGGTAGTTCATAAAATTGCGCCAAGTGTTATCTGCTAAGTGGTTGAATAAAAATTTAAAATATGATTAGAAAGAGTTATGTGATCATTCATATTGAATTGAAGAACTGGTACACTTTATGGAACTAATGCTTGCAGTTACTGGAGCTGGAGCAGGTATGGAATGAAAAAGAATTATTTAAGAATTATAACGTTTGCCCCTTGAAACGATCATAGGTTCTTACTGAAGTAGTTGGAACAGAGTCAACTAGAGGATAATATACCAAGACAGGGAAGGAGGAAAGAGATTAGTAATCCAACTTGAAGATAAAAAGTATGTATTATTTCAAACAATTTAGCCTTAAATTAGTTAGTTAAGAAGCTCTCTATTTTATCTTTGACTAATGCAATGCACAATTTTTGAATAATTAGGAAAAATGACATCAATTTTATTTTGTTTGGTGAGATGGTGAATCAAATTGTTCTTCACCTAAATTCATGCACTCCATAAATCTTATAATCACTCCAAGTTTTGCATGCTGCCGAGGACTTGTACGGCTGGATCTTAAAGGATGCACAAACCTAAATGAAGTCCATGAATCAGTTGGACTTCTCAGAGAACTTGATTACGTGAGTTTGCGAGATTGTAGCAGTCTGCCCTTTCTTGATTTCGGCACTAAATGTCAGTTTTGAACAGATTGATACATTTATAGGGGTTAGGTTAGTGGCTTAGGATTTAGGGTTTACATTATAGAGTTCAATAATTGCTGTTGATTCAAAATTCTCTTAAAAACATGTTTACACTTGATTAAAAGATAAACTTTTAAAAAATCAGCTTAAATATTATCAATTTTGCTATGTATACACACAAACATATTAACCATGTAAAACTACCCCACTTGCATTCCAGCACGTGCCATCCACGGAAAAAACCCTAAGCTTCGTAGCAACGCGCCTCACTTCCTCTTCCTTCCTCACTTCCCACCCACGTTTCCATAACCGTTTCATTCAAAAAAAAAAGAAACCCTAAAAACACTCACCCCACAAATCACAAACTTTCACTCACAGAAATCTACTCAAATCCCCAACTTCCTCTTCGTTCCAAACTCCATTAATGAGCAGAAGTTTGAGGCGTAGCACCACGCAGAAGACTCGAAGTTTGATCGGGAATATACATAAACCACTTGAGCAGAATTGAATCGAAGTTCAAAAGGTAATCCTAAACATTTTCTACTACTCGAAATTAGGGTTATCTTTTAGGGATTTTCTGCAATTGATTTTCGATTTGATTTCTCCTTCGCGGTGATTACTCAAAGTTCTGATCAAATCTGAAGATGATTCACGGTTCTGATTAGTTCTTCTCAAAGTTCTGCTCAAATTTGTTTATGAGTCTATTTTGTATATCTTAAATGTTGATTTGTGTGATTCTGCTCATATTGGTTTTGGAATTTAGTGATTTATTTGTTCAGACTTGTGGTTTTTGTTTCTGGAGGTAAATATATTTCGATTTTGAAACCCTCTGGTCCTGCATTTTGTGTTGGTTTATGCAATTTGTTTGATAACATGCTCAGAAATGAATCAGTGGTATGAAATTTTGTATACAACTTGTTTTGAGAATCTTGAATGGTGTAAACAACTTGTTTTGGATTTTGGTAAAATCTTTTTAAAATTCTGCTCAAAATGGACCTGCACTTTTATTGTGGTCTGAAACTGATTTATTGAGATCATTGAACAGTGAATAATAACTTGTTTTGGATACTGATCAAATGTTTTTAAAATTCTGCTCAAAATGAATTTGCATTCTTATATTCTGCTCAGTTAGTTTTAAAATTCTACTCAAAATGGACTTGCATTAATATTTTGGTTTGAAACTGATTTATTGAGATAATTGAATAGTGAATAATAACTTGTTTTGTATACTGATCGAATGTTTTTAAAATTTTTCTCAAAATGAATTTAAATTCTTATATTCTGCTTAGTTAGTTTTAAAATTCTGCTCATCTGCTCAATAAATTACAGGATGGCTAAGAAGAATGTCAGCGGATCTACAACAAAGGAAAAGGGAAAGGCGAAAAGAACAGCAAAGAGGCCTGATGTAAGATATTCGGCAATTGAATTATCATGTTTCTATCATTTCTGGTCATACTTTGCTCTAACTTATTTGTTTCGATATTCTACAGAAACGTAGAGACTCACGATGCACACCTCTGAAGTTCCGGAAGATATATGACAACCTCTCTCCTGAGAAGAAAGCACTCGTTGATGAGATGGGATTGGGAGCCTTCCAACACCTTCCAAACTTCTACATCAGCCACAAGGTCTTGATCAAACTTGTGAGGAGCTATGACATATTCACCAACACAATCAGCACAAGTGTTGGTGAATTTCTGATCACATCGGAGAAGGTTGGGCATGCCTTTGGACTAAACTGCCGAGATCAGTACTAAAAACTAAAATTTCCTTGCATCTTTGTAAATATTCTGCTCATCCATCCAATTGAATTCTGATACAACGATATCCTGTTTCTAAAACTACGGAATTTCGATCCGGTCGCGAGAGCGGCCGCGGGACGTCGGTCACTGCCCAAAGAAAGAGGTACAGTTTTATGCTTTTATTTTTATCTGTAATGAATTTGCTTCCTTGTGTTTCTATCTTGTCTTGGTTGTTTTCAAGTGGTGCTTAGATTCTCTGTTGTTTTTATCTAATTGAAAATTAAAGTGAGAACCATCACAATAAAAGAGTTTTGCTTGAGTGAGATAAGTAATTAATCAATTATTTATTTTATTTATAGCTATAGACCTTTACCTTAAAACAATTAACTTCAAAGGTTCCTTGTTTTTTGTTATACAGTTTCTTGATTATTAGTCGTTATTTTTTGGTTTGTGCTGACCATTAAAAGGAATCAAAATATGCTTAATGTTCAATAAAAGTACTTAATGTTTCAAAAAATGCATTGGCCTATATCGGCAACTATATTCTCAAATGGCAAACTTTTTTTGATATTATAAGTTTTTTGAAATTTGATCTTGCTAGTTAGAGTTCAGGGACTAACCCTTTTGTTATTAATTTTATTTATGCCTGCAGTTTCAGTTTTTTAATAAAAGCCTGATATTACCGTAAGCTCGTTTTCAATATTCTTTAAGGATAATTCAACTCTATTATTATTATGTTTGAAACCATTGATTTTATTTATTCCTAAATTAATTAGTCTTCTTTTTTATATGTTGTCTTGTTATCAATTTTTCCAAACTTTAGATAACTGAATGTGATATATCTGAATTATGATAGACACTCTAGCATTTGATTTTTTACTTATTTGTTTTTTTTTCTCGGCACATCCAAGCACTTCAATTTCATAGAAGTTCAATAATGAAATTATAGATGATTTTACCAATTATGATTAGTCAGATCCAAACTGTAATTGACTGCGGAATTATAGAGATTCCCTATGATTTCAAAAAATACATTTCAAATTTTAAAACCCAACCATCTAAATGACATTTATATCCCGACATAGGATCTTACCTGTTTTAAGCATATAAGAACGAATCCCATTCTGCTTCTTTTCTTAACATGATCAACATTGAATTATAATTAATACTATATATTGAACACATGTTCATGATTTTAGAAATTAAACCCCTGAAAATCCTCATTGTGTAATCACAATTTTAAATGTGATTTAGAGTACATTTTAAATAATTAAATTAACGGTTGTTTAAATTTTTTAATACAAAAAATTAATGGCAATTAATTTTAGAAAGATTACCCCATTGATTTTATATAAAATCCTCTGAAAATCCTCCATATGTGATCACAATTTTAAATGTGATTTCCTCCAAAATTTGTTGGCCATGAACGAAAATGAAAGATTTAATGACCAATTAGCCTTTTAAGTGGTCGAGACTAATTTGTTTCTTTTTAAATGCACTTTCTATAATTCCCCCATAATAATATCTTTTATTTTTCGTGACAATGATTTTGTAACATTTCATAAACTTGGGGAGATAATTTGTTTAGTTTTATAATAAGTTAATGTTTACCTATAACATGTTTCTCCTCATAAATCTCTTTCTGTTTGGATTAATCAAGGGATATATAAATACAATTTATATACATTGTCTATACAACATTGATTAGGGTTCACTGCACTAAATGTGATTTTATAATCTTGATAAACATGCAAACTTGAATTATCCCACATAATAGTATTTCAATTAATATTGATAAATACATTAAACACATAAACACACTCATTTAATTTTGAGTGTCTTACGCGCCACAAAACCCTCAGCAGCTCACTCACTCTCACTCTCACTCTCACTCACTCTAACTCACGTGACTCCCACACACCAAAAACCCTCAGCACACCAAACACGCATCCCCAAATCCTGAGAATAAGATTCAACAAATTTTCAAATTCGTTGCCCTATTCATCGCCGCCTTCTGCTTCATCATCATCATCATCTCCCATTTTTGCTTCTTCTTCTTCTTCTTCTTCTTCTTCTTTGTCTTCTCGTTCGTTGTATTTTTCTTCTTAATTGATTTCCATTGCATAACATTTTGCCTTAGTGATGATTGATTGGTTTTCAATTCCATTGGATCTGAATTCCATACACGAGGAACCTCAATTGGAAGAGCAAATGGAGGTTAATGATTTGAATCACTTGTTACAGTTGATTTAAGATTCTGTGTTCTCTTGTTTAAATGTTTAATGTATGTGTGAGTTTTGTTGTGTTTTGTTCTCCTTTTTTAGATTCATATGGTTCTAGTTTTTCTTTATTGCGTTACCAGAATTCTGCTCATTCTTTTGAAAATTCTGCTCAAATTTTACCAGGATCTGAATTCCATTAATGAGGTTGGGCAATTGGATGAGCATTTTGAGGTTTGTGTTTTTAAATCACTTTGTTATTCTTGGTTTAGTGTCATGTTTGTATTTCTTAATTTTTGAGGACTATATTAAGGATTCTGCTTACTTCTTTTCAAAATTCTGCTCAATTTTAATCAGGACCTGAATTCCATTAATGAGGTAGGGCAATTAGATGAGCATTTTGAGGTTTGTGTTTTTAAGTCACTTTGTTATTCTTGGTTTAGTGTTATGTTTGTATTTCTTAATTTTTGAATGTATTTATATTCATTTGATTATGTTGTTTTCTTTCTTGAGGACTATATTAAGGATTCTGCTTACTTCTTTTCAAAATTCTGCTCAATTTTAATAATCAGGATCTGAATTCCATTAATGAGGTAGGGCAATTAGATGAGCATTTTGAGGTTTGTGTTTTTAAATCACTTTGTTATTCTTGGTTTAGTATTATGTTTGTATTTCTTAATTTTTGAATGTATATATATTCATTTGATTATGTTGTTTTCTTTCTTGAGGACTATATTAAGGATTTTGCTTACTTCTTTTCAAAATTCTGCTCAATTTTATTCAGGATCTGAATTCTATTAATGAGGTTCGGCAATTGGAAGAGCAAACAAAGGTTAGCGTTTTTCAGTTATTTGGCATTCTTGATTTAGAGTTCATTTTGTATTTCTTATTTTTTGATTGTATTTAGATTCATTTGATTCTATTTTTTTTTTCACGAATACAATTAAGGATTCAGCTCATTTTTTTCTGAAATTCTGCTCAAATTAAACCAGATTTTGAATTCCACTTTTTTTGCAGTTTCTGTGTAATGTTGATGAAGAGTATATCCCCAAGGTTGGGATGACATTTAAGTCATGTACAGAAGCTAATGAATTCTATAAGGAGTATGCTAAACGAGCTGGATTTTCTTCCAAAATAAGAAATTCACAAAGGAATAAAGAGATCGGTGCAATCAAGAATCAACTCTTCACATGTAAGAGAGAGGTAAAAAGGAGATCTGACATTCCTAAGGCGGAAAAGACGAACCCGATGTCTCCGGCAAATTGTCCGGCAAGGATGTTTGTTCATATCGATAAGTTGACTCAAAGTTATGTTATTTCCAAAGTTGTATTGGAGCATTCGCATCCTTGTTCTGCTGATCTTGCACAGATGCTACCTCAACACAGAGAACTCAGCATGTACGTTCGTCACGTCATTGTGAACAACGATCAGGCATGTATCAGACCGAGCAAAACTTACCAGTCACTTGTTATATCTGCTGGAGGTCACCATGGGCTGAATTTCATTGAGAAGGATTTGAGAAACTACATAACTAGGGAGGTTTGTAATGTTCCGGAAGAAGAAGATGCCAAAGTGCTTGGCAAATACTTTTTAAGAATGAAGGAGAAGAACCCCAACTTTTTTTACGAGATTAAAGTTGATGATGACAACGTTTTAAGAAACGTGTTCTGGGCTGATGCAAGGAGCAGGGCTGCGTATGAATATTTTGGTGATGTTGTTTCATTTGACATAACCTACAACAAAAACAGGTATTGTCTAAATTCTGCTCATTATATATTTAAATTCTGCTCATTTTTATGACTCATGCTTTTTTAATCTCATATACGATATGCCATTTGCTTCTTTTGTTGGAGTAAACTACATAACTAGGGAGGTTCGTAATGTGTCGGAAGAAGAAGATGCCAAAGTACTTGGCAAATACTTTTTAAGAATGAAGGAGAAGAACCCCAACTTTTTTACGAGATTAAAGTTGATGATGACAAAGTTTTAAGAAACGTGTTCTGGGCTGATGCAAGGAGCAGGGTTCCGTATGAATATTTTGGTGATGTTGTTTCATTTGACACAACCTACAACAAAAACAGGTGTTGTCTAAATTCTGCTCATTATATATTTAAATTCTGCTCATTTTTATAACTCATGCTTTTTTAATCTCAGATACGATATGCCATTTGCTTCTTTTGTTGGAGTGAATCATCATGGATATTCCACACTTCTTGGCTGTGCTTTGTTGAGGAACGAAGACACCGAATCATTTAAATGGCTATTCGATTATTGGCTTCGTTGCATGGCAGGGAAGCACCCCAAAGGCATTATCACGGATCAATGCCCATCAATGCCTCCAGCCATTCAAGATTGCATGCCAAGAACAATACATAGGTGGTGCATTTGGCATATTATGAAAAAGATCCCTCAAAAATTGAATGGATTCAAGGGGCATATTGATATAGAATAAGGAATGAGCAACGTTGTGTGGTCTTCTCTATCCGAAAAGGCTTTTCAAACAAAATGGAAGGATTTTATCACAAAGTACGGCTTAGAAGGAAATAAATGGCTCCAAGGTAGCATTTTATTTCATTTGTTAATATTCTTCTCAAATCTGTTTACATATTCTACTAAAAAAATTGCTAAGTATTCTTATTGTTTTATATAATTGTTAACAGGTTTGTATGAAGATCGTTATCTATGGGTCCCAATATACCAAGATATACACTTTTGGGCGGGAATGAGAAGCACTCAAAGGAGTGAGAGCATGCATGCCTTCTTTAACAAGTTCATTATACGGAAGAGTTCCTTGATCCAACTTGCAAAGCAATATGATAATTGCCTACAAAGCAAAGAACAGAAAGAAAGAGAAGCCGATGCT
>JASCZI010151178.1:75650-89841 GCA_036250425.1 Stylosanthes scabra | reverse complement strand
CTGAGGAATTCCGTGTTTCTTTTCGCACTGCTGATAACCAGATTAGAATAGAATACTTCTCAATTTTTTCTCATTCACATTATTTACTTCCTGATATATTCAGCAATTTGAAGAAAGTTATGGTACTGGATGATGATGTTGTTATTCAGCAAGACCTGTCATCTCTTTGGAACCAAGACATGGGGGAAAAGGTTAATGGTGCAGTGCAATTCTGTTCAGTTAGACTTGGTCAGCTGAAAAGCTATCTGGGCCAGAAAGATTACAACAAAGATTCTTGTGCTTGGATGTCAGGGTTGAACATAATTGACCTAGAGAAGTGGAGAGAGCTTGATCTTACACAAACATACAAAAGGTTGATAAAAGAGGTACGTGGTTGAGTTAATTGGATTTGCACTGCAATATTTTCTTTTACTACTGAAAACTACAATATTGGAAATAGTTGACCGTATTTAGGTATTGTTAGCATTAATTTTATGAGTATTTAAGCAAACTTCCTGCCAGACTTATTCGGTTGGGGTGACTTAACCAACTTACTAGTTGCTTTCTATTATTTATCTATTTTTGTCGTTAATCAAAATATTCATTGAAATAGGTTGCTGTCTGAGCATTTTACATAACTGATTTTTGTTTATTTCCTCTGGTAGTTGAGCACACAAGAAGAATCAACCAATTCTATTGCATGGCGTGCAAGTTTGCTCACATTTGATAATGAAATATATCCACTCAAAGATTGGGTTCTGTCTGGACTGGGTCATGATTATGCAATTGATACAAATTCCATTAAGACAGCCCCAGTGCTACACTACAATGGGAAAATGAAACCTTGGCTAGATCTGGGAATTCCAAATTATAAGAGCTATTGGAAGATGTATATCAACAAAGAAAACCAGTTCTTGAGTGAGTGCAATGTGTCATAATACACCATGGTCAAGGCTTGCATGTTTTGGAGATTGTAGGGGTGATCTCTTAAGAAGCAAGAAAGAGGATATGCCTGTGCTTTGGGTGCTCAAATTCTTTCCACTGTAGCTTTTCCGAAGGGGGTGTTTTGAAAGCAGTGAAGATAGTGTTGGTGAGTTTAACAAAACAGGTTATGAAATTAACCATTCAAATAAGAACCTGGAAGCTTCACTTGATTTTCTGGCAGAAGAATTGAGCACCCCTCACAGTTTTCAAGATAGTTAAATTGGTATTGATGTTGAGATTTTATCTGATCTTACTATGCCGGTAGGCAAGTATGAAAAGGTATACATGTGAAAGGCATTGGTCCATGAAAAAAAAAATAACTCAAAGTATAAAGACAGTGCAATTGTTTGTTTTACGATTTAGTATCCTGAATGATGTAAATTATTCTTAGCTGGGAAACAAGTAGAACTATCCCTCCTAGTTCCTTGGATTTCATTTTTTTTCCTTCTAAGGTTTGTTATTATTTGATTACAAGAATGTTGTCCAACAGCTTTTATAAGAAAAATGATACAGTAACAATTTTGTCCTCTGGTACAAGTTCAGCATTGCTGATATTTGCTATTCAGTTCTGCTTATTTTACTGTATCAGTGTCAGTGACAGTTGCTTTTCATAACCTGTACGTGACAATATAGGTACATAGTAATATCGGAAACCTGCTTCATGGTGTATGATAATTTATTTTAATTATTTTAGTACTTAATTTTAGTTATATCTATATTTTCTGATAATATATCTATATCTTCTTCTGATAATTTATAATTGAGATTATAGATTAAAATTGAGATTAACGATTAAAAGTAATAAATTATTATATATCATGAAACATCTAAAATGTATGGAGTAATGTAATATATCGTGAATCTTAAAAGTTGCATGAGTTCGGGATGCACGTTGGGCAGTCAGAAACTTAACTTGGTTTGGTAAATAGTTCAGAGGGAAGAGTTCTTTCTTGGATGGCACTGTAGCTACAAAATAGAAATGTATGACATGGATGGCACTGTATGACATGGACTCCTTGCGTGAGCTTCAAATAATCTGTTGCTTTCTTTTGTGTTTTAAATTGAATATATCCTCTGTCCAAAAATACAATTTGGCCACCTTTAAACACCTAATCCTATATATATATATATATACAAGAACAACCCAATTTTAGAGGTTTTCATCGAGATGGAAGAATCATGTAAATAAGCATAGAATTTGTACACACATACTAGAGAGTAGAGGGTATCAACTAATTTTCTAGCCATTATATATGAACTTGAAATTCTCAATTAATTGTCTAATGATCTCTTAAAGTCAATCGAGACTTCAAGACAATGTGCTCCAATATGGGAGGCTATGCGGTTAAGAAGCCATTAAATCACTGTTACTATCAAAACTGAACAACCAAAGATAGTCAATTAGTCATTAGTACACTCATTATGTGGCTATATGAGTGCCCATAAAATCAGAATGTCATAGTAACACCCTTCTCTTCTCAGTTCTCCACAGTGAAATAATAGAGATAAATTCTATGATGTTTTCCAAAATGAGAGAGAAATATCTTGCTTTGTATTATTAAATGTATACCATGTGAACCTGCTTGGATGATTACTACCTCCCTACTACCTAACTACATCTTTTTTCAAGAAGATGGTACACATTTAGCAAGAAAATTCTCCACTTTAAGAACACCACCTACCAAATATCTCTTTTTAAATTAAGGACCACAGAGATGGATGCTACATATAGGATTAGGATCACAAAATGAAAAGACCATATGAAAAAAAAAAAAGGACACTACAAGAGAAACATTAACTATGATGAGCAATTGTAGTGGTATAAGGTGGTCTCCATGCTGAAGCAGTGAGCAAACAAAGATCCTTCCAACCAAGTTTTAGAATCCCATTGTCCTCCACCAAAGTGTACCCTTCAGAAGGGAACATACCAAGTAACAAGCTTGCTTGGGTAGCAGCATTACCAGCTAGTGATATACCTCTAAACCCACATTGTTGAAGCTTCTCCCTCCAGTTATGAAACTTTGGCTCCCCGGTCCTTGATGGTCCTCCGACCGCTAGAACATTCCGTATCTCTCTCGAGAGTAGTTGCTGCTCCACCACATGTCTCTCCTCACTCTCTTCTCCATAGCTTGAACCAAGGGAGTCAAATAATGCTGAATAGTAGTGTATGGCTTCCACAAACCTTCCCAGGAATGAACCTGTGTTGCTTAGGTCTTGCTCTACCACTGTCACTACCTTAGGTGCTAACCTGCAAGATATTGTAATAGTTTCGTTAAGTGGAGTCGGCTACATGGATTAGACGATTCTATTGAGCTATATGATATCAAAGGAACAATTTACATATAGATCTCGTTTGACCGTCTCATAGAATTATATGAAGTTTTATATATGCAGTCATTTAATTAGATACTAAACATTTATGGAATAAAAGAATTTTTTACCATTTACAATTAGTATCAATAATAGTATATACCATATGATATGTCACATGCAATGCAGCGAAAAAATTATTTGCAAGGTAGTATCAAAATAGTACATAATGTTCACTATTAGAAATCATGCAAGACATCAAAGTCTTTGAAAGCTTTACCACATATATGTTATGCAGTTATTTATGTCCATTAATGTGTATGTAGCGAAATTCCACAAGTCATAATCATTGGTTTCAAAATTTTTTTTCTTTAGGAAGGGAAAAAAGGCAGACATAAAGTGACTACTAGACCCTAAAGTTTGAAAAAAGAAACTAAGGTTTTGGGAAATCTTTCACGAAAAGTACTATTCCACATGTACTCAAACTCACAACTACCTAGCTACCAGAAACACATGAGCTACCTCTGGATCATAGCAAATCATATGAGACATAATATAAATCAAAATATAATATTTTATATAGTTATTTAATCATAATTATTCTTTTAAATATTGTTTATACAATGATTGCAAATTTAAAAATATTAGATAAATAATAATTTAAAATTATCTTATTCAAAATTATTACTAATAAATGATTAAAAAATTAAAGATAAAATAAGTTTGAGCAGTTTTCCAAGTATTTTTATTTGTGGGAAACATGAACATACAAGACCCACATTAACTTGAAAAGTCAATCCTTTTATTTTTCCTTATAAAATAAAAAGATGTTTAGAAAGAAAGAATGATGGGACAAAAATCATATCTCAGGCATAGCCAATAATAAGCAAGAAAGAAGAAAAAAGATGAACCAACATTTCCATGATCCATGCAGAAATGAATGAATAAAGAATGAGAAGAGAGCAACATTATTACCTCTGCAAAAGCCACAAAGTGTTTGTGTCTGAACCAGTAACATCATAAAGAGAATGCTGCAACCAATGAACAGCAACAGCCTCAGCCTTACTAACATTAAGCCTCTCAGGATCAACATTCCCAACTTTCTCAGCAACCCCAAAGAATTCAAACGGGAGCCCAAGCTTATTGGCGAAATCCGATAACCGCTTTCCAGTGGCCTCGAGCGCTTCCATCGAGGTTCCGAGGCCGGTGAGCCTCACGTAAGGAGGCCCACCGGGCCTCGAAGCCAGTATATGGAAGAGCCCCGGCCACTGGAGGCCTTGCATTATATCCAGATCTATAATATGAACCCTTTCTTCTCTCTCAAACGCTTCTTGAATAGCCTGGTTCGCGGTGAAGTGAGAGAACTTGACGAAGGGGCTGATTCCGTTGAAGACTTGGAATGCCGAAGCCACTTTCTGGCTGTGAGGGACGATCGGAAGCGTTGCGTAGATTCCGAGGCAAGAGCTCACCAGCCTTGCGGATATGGCTTCCGAGAAATACGCTGCCACGCGTTGCGCTGACGTGCCGAACGGAGTCGACAGTTGAGAAATTTCTAGAAGCATCTTGTTCGCGTCTTCTAGATTCTCCGCTGAAACCGCCTCCGCGCACTGGAGGAGCAGCGTGAGGAGGTGTAAGCCTTCTTCGTCTTTCTTCTTTTGTAGATTCATCTCCTCAGCTTTCTTTCTCGCTAGCATAGCCATTTCCGTGGCGGTGCTGGCGGTGTTTTGCGGTGCTGTTGCCGGAGCAAGATCTTCTTCTTGAGGTGGCTTCTCTTGCTGCGGCGGCGGCGATTGTAAAGTATTGTTGTTGTTTGAATCTAACGGCGGTGGCGGTGCTACCGGCCAGTATTGACTCACTACCGGTGAATCTTGAAAATGCATCGTGCTGTACGCATGCATGTGAGGAGTAGAATTTGTTTGCTTCATAAGGTGAGGTTTGTTTTGTGGAGGCGGTGGTAGTGGCGGTGTTGATGCGGCTGCGGCTGCGGCTGCGGCGGAGGAGGAGTCAGTTGTGAGGAGGCGGAGCCTGTACTCAAGGAGCATGGCCAAGTTTGGGTTGCAAGGGTAAATAATCTCCCTAACATTGTTGATGAGTTGAGGGATGGAGACGGTGTTGGAGGTGTGGATTAGATCCTTTAATATTCCGTCGATCCAATTAGCAGCGGCGGAGGTTTCATCCATGGAGGAAGAAGAAGAAGGTGGTGATGATGAAGGAGCAGTAACAACGTCAACAATATTTGCAGCGGTGTTGTTGTTCCTTGAAGATGGAAAGAGTGGCAAACCGGAGAATCCACACACAGCAGGAAGATTGTGATTGTGATTATTATTGTTGTTTTCAAGTAGTAGTTCTTGATGGAAGTGTTGTTGTTGTTGAGGAGAAACGGTTATGGTTGTGGAGGGTATTGAGAGAGAGGAAGAGTTGTTGATGGTGTTGATGAGATTGATGGAAGGAGAAGAAGAAGATGATGAAGAAGAAGAAGAAAGAGAAGAAGGTAGCATCATAGTGGAGTAGTTGGTTGTAAGCGTCACAATGGGGTAATTTGGAATAGTAACGTTATCTCTTGATACAATAACATTATTATTATTAATATTATTGTTATTATTAATATTAATATTAGCGTTATTATAAGGATAGTTATTACAATTACTAATAACTGTACCTGGTGGAGAAGGAGAACTACCCTTTTGAATGAAAGAGGAGATTGTGTTGTTGTTGTTGTTGCTTCGACGAGGAAACCTAGGATACTCAGAGGTGGTGGTGGTGGTGGTTAGGGAAGAAGCAGGAGGGTGAAGTTCAATCTCAGAAGCCATTCTTTTTCTTACTATTTTCCTCTCACAATGAGGCTGCTGCTGATGATGGAGAAGAAGCATGTGTTGTTGGTGGTCACCGCCGGTGATGTTGGTGGAAGAAGTGGTGGTGAGTGTGTTAGTACCACTTCCGGGAGCAGAAGCACCATTGTTGGTGGTGCTGATGACATTCCCATCTTCAGCAGTGGTGGTGGTGTTGTTGTTGCTGCTGCCAGCACTGAACAAAGCACAAGCAGCCATTTTTAAGAGAAGAGAGAAGAGAGTGAAGAGTGATGACGATAGGTTCTTGTTCTTCTTAGCTTCTTTCTTTCTTCACTTCTTCATATGCACATCAAGAATGGAATTTCCAATGTAATGTATGTGTGTGTGCCTTCAAATAATTAACCCCAAAACCAAAAAGCATATAATACTATGCAGTAGCATGTCGTTAAACAAATCACATGTCTCTTCCCCCCTTTTATTATATATACAAAAAAATCATATAAAAATAAATATTATTATATATTTTTCTTGTATAATTTTTATTTTTCTATTAAATGTAATTAATAAAAATAATTTTTTATACTGTTATTTTATTATACGGTTTCGTTATCACACATTATTTTTGCAGATATCAATTTAACATCCGTATAAAATACGATCATTTATGTGTTAACTGCTTTTCATTTTTTATAATTCATCTATAATATTTGTATTTTTATACGATGTAAACCTGATGTTAAAAAAAAAAATACGTGAATAGCATTATTTATTATATTTGTTATTCCGTTGTCGCCTTATGTCCTCTAAGTTTTAAAGCAAAGAATCTAGCGGCACAAGCTAAACATGCAAAAAAAAAAAAATCTTTAATTTGACAAAAAAAAATGTAGTTTTCAAAATTTTCTAGATATCAATCATTTTTAGAAATAAAAAGGTTTCAATTTTTTATTTTATCTATTATTATTATTAATTCAAGTATTTCTAATTTGAAAGGGGGGCACATCCCAAGTTACAAACAGATAACGTTGTCAAGATTGGGACAGTGAATGTGTGTGTGATTCTTTTTCTTTTGTTTTCATTTTCTATTTCTCTGTTTCTCTCTCTCCTCCACTAGAGTGTAGTTACAATGTCTTAACACGGTTCTCTATGCCTTTTGCCTTTTGGATGGTTCTGTGATCCATCTCTCTCTCTCTAGCATTCCCATGGGGGGAGAGGAGAGGGAGCAACAAGAGGAAGAGGGTGAGTGTGTGTGTGCATGTGTTGGGAGAGAAAGAGAGAAAGAGAAAGAGAATACAAGCAAGACTAACACTGTGCCTACGGCGGCTAGCTATTCGTCCTTGTATGTGCATCTTCATCTTATTTATTTATATAATATGGTCTACCTTATTCTCTTTTCTCTCTTCTTTCTTTTGCTTCCACCTCATTCATGGTGAATGCCCCTAAGCTTCTTGTATTTTTTTTATTGGATCTTTACCGTCTCATTTTATAATAAGATGCTGCTTATTATTATCATCACCTCAAAACTAGCTAGCTAACTACTACTCACTAGCCACACAAAAAACATATACATGTATAAATCAAAGAGATAACTATCAAAATGATTCCGAAAATTTTAAAATCGATAAAAAATAATTTTTTGATAATTTTGTGTGAATAAGTGATTTCGACTAATTAAATCCAATCAAATCATTTATTTTTATGCTAAATAAAAGACTATTTCGATGTCAAATAAAACTTTATTCATGTGCAACTTTTTATACTATATGATTGAACTCGATTGACAAAAACTACTTGTTCAAATAGTATTATTCAAAATTTTTTATCTATGAAAATGTCTTTCAATTAATTAAAAACCTAATTAAAATATTTAAAATTAAATACTTTTATCATATTTTAAAAAAAATTAAAAGACATTTTTATAGTTAAAAATTCAATATCTTTTTTTTTTTACTTTTAAAAACTTTAAGGACAATTTAGATGATTAATTCTAAATTAAATTACACTAATTTTACTTTTTCTTAAAGCCAAGTTATATTATTATTATATTATCTACGTATGTATAATACAATTTTATATTTTATAATAATATATAGGAATACTTAATGTTATATATGTATTTGCATATTGATATTGCCAACCCATTAAATAATTAACATTTGAAATCTGTTGACAAATTTAATCATGTTAGTTATGGCAAATTCTTAAAACAAATATAAGGATACTTAGATTTGTTAAGTTATAAGGATGCAAATTTGTAAGTTTATAAAATTAAATCAAATTATAATAGTATTATTTTTTCTATAAAAAGAGATAAGTTGTAATTAACACATAAATAAATAAAAATAAGAGAGGAAAAAAAGTGAGAGGGGGAAAATAATGTAGTAGGTATAGTATTGCAGTTGTGGTCGGAAATTATTATACAAAGTGAAAGCGTAGAAAGGGGAGATATTTTTATCTAATGCTTTTGTCTTCTTCCATCACAACCAATTAGAAAGTGTAATCACAGTATCACACACAGCTACTATGCTACAATTTTTTTTGTAATTTTCTTTTCTTGGTAATGTTATTTATACATAAAAGATTTTCATTTTTAGAAAAAATTCTCTAACAAAATGGGGTTTAATTTTTTATTACTATCATCACTATGTCTTTTATCACTTAATTCTTCTTAATTATACTATCTATAAAAAGAAAATAATATATTATTATTTTTTAATGTACAAATTAATTGACACATAACATTACTCTTTATTATTAATAACCATGCTTGTAGAATTATTGGTGTAATTATTAAGGCATGCCATGTGATAATGTTGCTTTATTTTATTTTATTTTATTTTATTGTGACAATGCTAATGTTACTTTATTATTATTAGAGTGAGAAAGTTGAGATTTTGATAAACCATATCTGATATAAAATAATAAATAATTAAAATTATTGCTGAAGAAATAGTGCTATCTTCAGTGATTATATAAATATATTATATGTTTAACTGTTAATGTATAGTAGCCTAATAATTATTTAAAAGAAAAGAATTTATAGGTGTCAATCAATCTCTAAATTTAGAACATTTTCTAGGTGAAGTGAAACTAGTAAAAGGAACTAATAAATTATTAAGAAATTAATATGCCTCTTGATAAATTAAAAATTATTACAAGTAGTAATACATAATTTATTTTAAAAATTTATAAATAAAATATTTAAATTATTATTTTTTAAAAATCAACCTTCATCTATCACTATTATATTTAATGATTTTTATTTATTCATAATATTAAATTTTCTATAAAAATAAAAAATAAAAAATATTATTTTTTTCCATGCAAACATATATTTATGAAAACGTTTGCAGTATTTTTTGAAATAAAATATTAGTATATTTGTAGTCATTAATTTTAATTATAAAATATATATAATTAAGATCGATGAATATAAATTTTTTATATTATTTATCAAGGAATTGATTTATTATTATTATAATTTAGTAACTATTAAGCAAAAGGAATGAAATTTGAAGTGATAAAGAGAAACAATATAATGACAGATGATATTGTACAATAAGAAAGAAGCAATAATAGTGATAGGCAGGAAAAAGAAAACAATGAGAATTGACAAATGATAAAATATAAAGAGGGGAATATTATATTGAATGAAGAAGAAAAGAGGTTTAAAGCATAGATTAGTAGAATTTTTAGGGTGAGAATTGAGATAGAAAAGGAGAAGAGAAGAAGGAGGAGGACGCAGTGAACGAGGAGAAGGAGCTGTCAAACCTCAGTTCCCAAAAATCTGAAACGTAGCGTTTGACATTTTGCTTTCAACTGCGGCATCACTTACCAGCTTTTTCCTCTTGACTTCTTTCGTTCATTATTATTATTATTTCATTTTTATTTATTATTTAATAATTTGTGACATTATATTTATTTATTTATTTATAACCATGCATTATATTTGTCAAACCAACCACTGCATTTGCATCGAACACATTACCCAAAAGCTGGCAGCAAAATCAATGCCCCAAAAAGGGATCCGATTAAAAGGGCCACTTTTCTTCCTCCCTTCTTTGAAATTTTTTTAATTTACTAAATAAATAACGAAGTACACGTACTTTCCAAAAAAGTATTGTTTATTTATAATCCTATATGAATAAAAAATATAAATTTCCAAATTTTTTAATATTTTTTTGTTTACAAACTACTTTATTGATTATGACACTCATTGATCTAATCTAACTTCATCTGGGACAAATTTTTTTTTTTTAATTCAAAGTTATTTTTTATTCAATTCTATTAACTTATACAAAGCGTTTTAAGTATATCCGAAAATCAGGTGTAATCATGGTTTTAACTGTTAATTTTAATTATAAAATATATATATGATAAAAATCAACTGTTAGAAACATAGAAGCACCGGTGTTCTGAGTACACTTGAAATATTTCCTAACTTATATACTTAGAATTATCAATTATAAATCCTGGTTCGAACCTTGAGTTGCGTTTGTTTCTGGTGGACAGGACACTAAGACATAAACACTGATGTACACAAAAATTTAAGAAGATGGATAAATGATTTTTTAATTTTTTTTCTTTTTACACACAAAATAGTTTATTATTCCAACATTACCTTTTTAAAATGATAAAAATATCATTTACATTAAATTTTAGCTTTGTCTATGTATGTCCTGTTCATTATTGCGAAACACACTAAAAAGATATTAAATTTTAGTGTTTATGTCCTAATGTCTCTATTCCAGTGTCTTGTTATGTTCTGTCCTCGTAAATAAACGTAGCAGCCTTGGTGGCGGCGTGTATATAAAAGAGAATGTCGCCACGTCAAATCCCTCGAAAAGGACACTCGATATGACGTAAGGGATTAGTCTGAACTTGTCAGGTCTAGAATACCTTCTTAAAAAAAAATTATAAATCCTTTATTAAAAAAAAAAGAATTATCAATTATGAACATTACATGCAAAACTATAGAATTTAACTATTTATTAGAATATATAATTGTGCATTTTGGATACGGCTAAGTTGTAAAAAAATCTTCTTTTTAAATTTTAGTGTATTCAGCCAATTATTTAAAATAAAAGTTAACATATTAAAAAGAATATTTTAACATAATAAATAAAATAAAAATACTTTTATATTATTATACTCAAACATAATTAATTAATAAAAAATATTTTCACATAAATATATGCATGAGATTATTTTTATTTTTTAAAAAAGCCAATTAATTTTAAAAAAATTAAAAACTCATCCAAATAATAAGTCCATTAGTTAAACCCCTATAAGATATTGGTCTCATATGCCATGTGATTTCTTGCAACTTACAATTACACTTATTCCTTTGTAAATTTTAATATTACACATGCATCTGTTAATTATTTATAAGCCATGATAAAAAAATAATAATAGTAATATTTTGTAAAATCAAAATGACTTTAATTAATTTGTGCATGTGTGCATGTATATGTGTCCCTTCATTGTCATCACCGATCGCTTATACCACTCTCAGTTAAGATCTACTTTTCATCGTTAATTTCCACTGTGTAATTCATACCCATTTTGCATCTCATGATCTCTTTCGTTTTGGCTGCTTTAAGCCACAACAAATTCGTTTCATTTAAGGATAGCAAAAGTATTCGCCAACGCATGCCTTCCATGTGAATTAGTTGTTGAAGATATTTTTAAATATAGCTTTAATTTGTCTATTCATTCTTGTAATTTTACTAAACTTTCTAGAATATCTTTATGATATCAAAATTTGTAATTGAATTTTTATATTGAATAAACAACATAATCTTAAAATATTTTTTGTTTAATTTCTGTATTTGGTATATGATGAATTGTAGAATTTTTTACGATTGAATATTCTATAATTTTCCCTTTTTTTTCTTAATGATAACTATTATAGGAAAAAACCTAGTTGTAAGTTTTTGTTTAGTATACAAATTTTATTTCAAACTTTTAAATTATTTAGACTTAGTAAAAAATTTTGAGCCGGAAACGATAAGATAATTAAATCTTTTATATAACCAATGGAGTATTATGAAATTTTATTCCATATATAGTGTAATCTTATTCGTTAATTTTTTTAAGAAAAAAAGAATAATAAAAATTAAAAATGGATGAATACTATAATAAAAATTATAAAAGTTTTCCTCTATTGAGTATATAAGATTTTTTTCCGGCTATTGTAACCTGTAGGGACAGGGATATATCTGGAGTGGTTTTTGTTTCTAAGGGATTATATATATAAGGGAGCATAATCAGATATCTCTCTTGTAAACTGGGGAATTCATCATGTATTGCTGAACCATATGATTTTGTATCTAGCTATGTCCTAGATTTATTGATGATTTGATTACAATTATTGTTGAATTATTTCCGATTCCATTTTATATATGTGTGTGATCCATCATGCATGCATCAGCATTAGGGTTTCATGTTTCTTTTTTTATTTTCCACCAGTATGCATAAACCACACAAAACAAGCCAAAACCCTAGTTAATTAATTAAGTTGAAAGTTCTAATAATTCTCCCTGGCACATGGCTCGTCATCGCCGGTGTCGGCGGTGATAGAATTTTCTCTTTCTCTTGAAGTGGACCACATGAGTCCATCGCTGAGAAAGGGTGGTTGGTGGTGTTGAAGGAGGAAGAATGATGAGGAATGGATGATAAGGGTAATTTTAGAATTTCAAAAAATAATTTAAGAGAATGGCAAGTGTAATAAATAATAATAATAATATTCTTAACAACAACTACCGGAAAGTGAAAGAAAAGAGGGCAAACCCTAATTGCCATTTGCTAGTTAGAGGTGAGCCAAGAGCAATGGTAATGGGTGGTAAGAAGATGAAACATACCGCTCTTATTAGAAACACAATAAAAGAAAAAACAATCAACAAGGGACCTGGCCTTGGACCAAATTGGGACCCGACCGGTTTTAACCCAAGGTTAAAACATAGTTGTTTTAGGGCCTGAAATTTTAAAAAAATAATGTTAGGTAGCCAATAAAAATTCAACCAATATCAGTAAATAATTTAAATTGATATTCTATTTCTTTAAATTTCAAATATTCTATTTCTAAAAAAATATTTATGGAGTTATATGTATATTTGATTTTCAGAAATTTTTGGTTGTATGGTATAGGATGTTCTATTTTTAACGTTTTAGATGTTCTCTTTTTAGATCAAATTTGTTAGCTAGAAAAATATTGGTTAGTTATACTTTTCTAAACGAAAATAAGAGGTGTGCAACCTCTTCCCAAAATCCCTAAACCCCAATGACCAAATCAACACAGTGAAGAACCGGGAAAGAAAAACCCTGGCCTCCATCACTGGCATTGTTTGTCTCTTGCCAGTTCGCCGTCGTCGCCTCGCCTACTGGTTCACCATGGTCACATTGCCTTGATCGAGATTGTCGCGTGGTCGTTGCTTGTTGTCTCTCTAATTGTCCGTTGCCTGCTGGTCACCGACGTTCTAGGTCTCTCTCCTCTCCGATTCTCCCTCATACTATGTTCCAACCGAAAATAATGTAATGGTGGTGGTTGTTTTTTTTTTCTATTTACGTTGTTCATACTCTGTGATTGAGTAAAGGTTGCTGTGATTCTGTTTTAGTTTCTGATTTTGCATTTGTGATGTGATTTTAGTTCTTATCTTTGCGAACCAGTGACCTTCCCGGCTCGGTTTAGAGTGTGAACCGGAAATAAACAAACTGCCAAAGAATTAGCGAACCGGCCTGGAATCGGGCGGTTGGACCGAATCGGGATCTGGCCGGTTTTTTATAAAAGGTGAACGACGTCGTTCTGGCCTTGGGGGAGAAAAAAAAAAAGAAAAAAAAAGAAACGGGCTCGAGGCGCACCCCATCAGCCTTGTTTCCCCAAATGAAGAAACCCTAGCCTAGCCTAGCCTCCATTTCTATCAATCACAGAAGACAGAACCTCAATCAGCCGCCGCCGTTCGCCGTGGTGGACGGCGTCATCCTCGCCGGACATCTCGTCTCAAAATTCAGGAGACTCACGACCATCGCCTACTCCAACGCCGCGATAACAACTGCGCAGCCACCACGGTTCTCGCCGTCACTCCCTTCGCTTTCTTTTCGCCGTCATCGCCGTTCCAGGTATGTCAGTTTGG